>NW_026480896.1:0-25490 GCF_026875155.1 Cherax quadricarinatus
CTCCCCCAAAGTGGCCCGATTCTGCACCGGCAGAAAGGTACCCCATAAGGAGCGATATTAAAACCAGTACAAGATCCCCCACTTTTCACGGACTACCCCCTTTCTTCGTTTTGTGCTGCTGGGGGAAGCTGCTCCCTGTACATGCTCTGTGAAAATTGTGACTTCCTGTTGCGGGGACCACCACCCCTCCCGGGGCCCCCCAGATAAAAGTGTGTTTTTCATGCAGCTACCCACCCTTAAGTGTCTCTGCAGTCAAGACCCCTCAGCAACATGCTGAGAAAAGCATGGCACTGGCAAGGGAGGAAAAGTGCGTGATTTCACAGATGTTTCTTCGACCCTGACAGGAAGAGAGCAGCGGGTGGACTGTCCACAATGGTACACACAAGCGGGGCGACCCCTGACCACTCCCAGGGTCCTTCAACTGAGCTGGTGGCATTCAGCAGGCTTTGCCCATGCCCAACGAAATCGATCCGCCCTGTATACATGTTGATTCCACCTCTGAAAATCAATGCCCTTCCCATCCTAACCACGGGATAATTTCCCCCTCATCCATCGATCCTGACAAAGACACCTTTAGAATTCGGGGAATAGATCACATTGAACGGACCCCCAGCCATCTGGCATCCGGGGAAATGAGGCGGCAGATGATGCAGCCAAGGAGCAACAAAACCCACATGTTGGGATTACGTCCCAATCAGCCTCGACAGACCAAACTGGTGGCCCCAAGGCCCCGAAACTTAGGGGGAAAAGGTTTTGGGTGATACCCCCATCTCAACAGTGGTACCCCAGCACACTCAGGGGGAACCCCCTCCATTGAAGAGCTGGTCCCGAGCGCAGGTATGCCATCCCTGCTTCGTTTGGGGTTTCCCCCACCAAATGATGGGAACAAGGCTGAGGGGAGAGTCCCGTAATGTCAGCACGCGTCCACGGCCCCTAACACACTATCTTCCGATGCGAAGCTACTGGGACACTCCGCAGGCAACTAGGGGTGATATTCTTTTTCCCGAAGAGACCCGAGATGACTCGGCCCACTAGTGTACCTGGGGTCAACGAACCAAAAAAATTTCTGTTATAAAGACATTCCCCCTCCTCGCTAGTGTCCATATTACATTGGTGCCCCCTTATGAGATGCACCGTTGAACTGACCAGAGGGGCACTTGAGCGGCATGCGTCGCATCATTGTGGAAACCTTTCTCCATCGGGAGCCAGAGACGGGTCATCGCAAGATTGGGACCCGTGCCAGGACTATGGTCTTGGCGAACATTATACATACATACATGTATTGTTTGTAATGGCTAGATAAAGCTCCTGGAGAGCGAAACGTTGCCACAATAAAATCTCACATTAGTTGCACTTGTGTCCTTTTACTTTACATATTGTCGGTAATTCTACCAACTTTATCACAAGCTCAGATATCTCACTGAAAAAAATTGCATAAGAAAAGTTAGTTTCTGTTTTTTTTATTCTATTGTGATCCACAATGCTTGTGTACTTTTAATATGTTTATACATTTTAATTAATTAATTAATAATAATAAACAATAATAAAATTATTATTATTATTATTATTATTATTATTATTATTATTATTATTATTATTATTATTATTATTATTATTATTATTAAGACTAAGTAATCTTGGGAAGTGGTTCTAATAGAAAATTAACTAGGGTTGCCACAGAATCAGATATGTGACTTGGTGACAATCTGGAAATTCTCAAAGGCTCTAACAGCCACCATCTTAGGTGGTCTTGGGCTATGCAGGCATTTAAGTTTCACGTTGTATATATTAAGAGGTCAGCTAACCATTTCTCGGAGTGTCTTAGTCTGGGTTGTCTGTGATGAATGGCTTCCTTTATGACTGTTTAAATTATTCCTGTATTTTTTCTCTTATGGTGCTTGACTATAAGAGGAATGTAAGGAATAAGTGTATATTGTATATTAATTTGGTAAGGACAAACGAGTAGCCTCTCTACCTAATTACTCGGTGTTGTTTTAACCATCAGTGACACAGACCTTCCAGGAGAAAATTACTCATGGGTACCTAGCGATCAGGTTAAAGTGTCACTGTACTGCTGACTCTTTTCCTAATTAGTAGTGCATTGACTTGGGTTTAATTTGGTTTCTCACGTGTCTCTGTGCCATAAGTTATGTATCCTCTAGGGGCTTCATCAGTCCATACAAAGGAAGAATGGTGAAGAAGAGGAGGAGTCTGAGGTAATCAGTCCTTGAGTCTATGTAATCAGTCCGTCAATCCGTCTACAGTATATAAACCACTTCTTCATGCATATGCTGTGT
This sequence comes from Cherax quadricarinatus, assembly GCF_026875155.1. Lineage (NCBI taxonomy): Eukaryota > Metazoa > Arthropoda > Malacostraca > Decapoda > Parastacidae > Cherax > Cherax quadricarinatus. The sequence continues at coordinate 2,298 of NW_026480896.1, forward strand.
TTTTTCCAAGAATGATGGACTGATTACATCGACTCCGAGTCTGACGGACTGATTACTTCAAACCCCTCCTGTTCTTCACCATTCTCCTTTGTAGATGAATGGTTCAGAGAACCGAAATGTTGATAAATTAGACACATGTGTTTATAAGATGCTTCTCCGCTCATATGCCGTATTCTATTCAAGATTGATGGACTGAACACATCGACTCAAGGTTGAGGGACTGATTACCTCATTCTCCTCCTGTTCTTCAAGTTTCTCCTACGTATGGACTGATGAAGCCACTGTGTGGCGAAACGTTTCCTAAATAAAGATACCCAAGAGTTGCACATGTGTCTAATTTATCACCATTCTTCTTTGTATGGACTGATGAAGCCAGTGTGTGGCGAAACGTTTCCTCGGTAAAGACCCCGAATTGTTACACTTCACAAACAGATCTGTTCGTAACTTGATAATATCAAAAACAAAACGCGACAAGTAGTCGATAAAGAATAGCATTATACTGCATTTGTATCTATTTTTCCATCGTATGGGTATTTTATTCAGTTTAAAAAACAATATTCATATTATCAGCGTGGAGATGCTTGAGGTGCCAGTAAGACCCTACGTGCCCACAGTAATCCACGCTGGCGGCATCCACTGTAAACCAGCCAAACCTCTACCAAAGGTTAGTTTAACTAGGTAAACAACTATATGCAAACAAATCTCAATTTTTAGGCTATATTTTACTTTCTTCTTTTTCTTATATCTGTATTCTTTGCATGTTATGTAGTTAAATAATATAATTTAATTATCAAGAATTTGCTTAGTTAAGAAAGTGATATCTTCATAACTCCGCTGGAAAATATATGTAATTTTTCAAGCTCATTCATCATTTACAATATAAACTCGTGTGAATATATATATATATATATATATATATATATAATATATATAATATATATATATATATATATATATATATATATATATATATATGCACCTCTGCCAGACAGAGGCGTGGGCATCTCGCTCTGTGATTTTTGGCACAATATCGTCCAATCAAGAACACCTACCAGGATTATCATCAACAGACTGGTGTGTGAATATCTGCTGGTCGTGTTGGAAAGGGCCAGAAGACTCCGCATTTCGTCTATTCCGTCAGAATCAAGAAAAGTTCTGTGTATGTGAATTCAGTGAGGGAACATAACGGTCACCTATGGTGGGAGAGGTCGTGAGGGGAGGCCTAATGGAGGGGGAGAGGCGGAGGTTGAGGGTAAAACTGTCCCCCCCTTCCCCAAACAGGCGCGCATACACCGTGTGCTCGTGTTACAACAATGGTGTGTTTGTTCACCGTGTGTATAGTGTATATAGTCTATAGTGTACAGTGCATAGTATGTGCATGGTATGCGCATAGCATGTGAAGTGTATAGCGGTGTGTCGTTGATAGTGGGGGAAGTGCACTGAGCATAGTGGTGTATAGTAACGTGTGCACTGAGCATCGTGGTGTATAGTGACTTGTCCTGGGAGGGAGTGAGTGCCCTACTCCGCCTCAGCACACATCTTCCACCGCCCACCACAAGGACTGGACACCCCTCTCCCCCCCCCCCACCACCACCATGAACCACATGCGGAATGTGCCATGCGCCATTTTCCCTTCAGCTTGGGCTTATCACACAGTTTGAGGTATGGCAGATGATGAAGCCAGCCAGCCACAAAGCCAGGGAAACAATGCACCCAACAATGAAAGAAGAGGCACATGTCAGGTGTGTGGAGAGTTTCGAGCACGCAACAGGGACGGCCGTATTCGTGCACACAATAGGTGTGCGGGATCACATATGCCCCCAGCAGAGAGCAGCCCACAGCCTCCACAGGCAGATGACAATTCCAATGGCAACCTCGTCACTTGCGATAACCTTCTGTTGGCATTCAAATCCACTGCTAGCAGTACACTATCCCACATCCCTAAAGCAGCTCGCCCATATGCAGCAGGGAAATTCACAGACCTTAAGCGGGTGAATGGAGGCTCCACCAACTTAGAAGCCCGAGGCACCATCCAAGCATGGCGCAACCTTCTCTTGTTCGGCAATGTCTGTCTTGCAGTTCCTGAAAGACGAGGCAAACTGCTAACTACGTCAGTTATCAAGGCAGTGCGCAACTACCCAAGAACGGATAACTGTGTCCCTCTGCCCCATCATCGCAGGAATCAAAGAGGCAGACCCAAGAAAAGTCCTACTGAGAACGAGAAAATTTGCGCACAGGTTAGCAAAAAAATTGAGGAAGGTAACACAGTGGGAGCAATAAGAATAATTACAAGTGACGACACTGTAGCCCCCAAGGATGAGACACGGCCCAAGCACTAAGAGACAAAGCACCCACCAGGGACACCACAGCCATCAACGACAACCCTGAGGAAGACCCTATCACTAAACAATTAATTTTGCCAGAATCGGAAGTCTATAAGGCGATCGTGTCATTTCCAGCAGGATCTGCAGGAGGTTACACTGGAATTCGACCTCAGCACCTCAAAGAGATGGTAAATCCAGTATTCGGTGAATCTGCATCAATTCTTCTCACCGAGTTAACAACTTTCGTCAACAATTGCCTGGCTGGGCGAATCCCAGAAGAAAATAAACCTTTCTTTTTGGAGCCTCACTATGTGCTTTGAAGAAGAGGATGGGGGAATCAGACCCATTGCAGTTGGAAACACTCTTCGCCGTCTCGTTGCCAAAGCAGCAGTGAGAAACATTCGCCTAGAAGCTGCCACTTTACTCCAGCCACACCAACTGGGCTTTGGGTCTCTCAAGGCAGTGAAGCTGCAGCTCATGCGGCAAGGGCCTACATCAGGGACCTACTAGAAGACAAGGCCATAGTCAAACTTGATTTTAGAAATGCCTTAATATGGTGAGGAGAGATGCTGTTTTGCCAGCTGTTCGGTTCGGTTCCCCAGTCCTCATTTCCCTTCATTTCAGCCGGCTACAGCAAACCCTCAATTCTTTTGTTTGGAGAACATGAAATTCAATCATCAGAGGGTGTTCAGCAGGGTGACCCACTTGTCTCCACTTCTCTCTGCTTGGCAGTAAGAGAACTAACTTCCAGCCTACGCAGTGAGCTCAATATATGGTACCTGGATGACAGCACTCTGGCAAGTACTGAAGAGTCCCTCGTGGGGACCTACAACTGGTGAAAACACAGGAGAAGGCTTGGGACTCACCTCAATCCCTTTAAGTGTGAAATCATCACAGCGAACCAGGAAATAATCAGTGCTGTGCGAAGAATCCTCCCGGAAATCTCAACTACAACTCCGTCCAACAGTACCCTCTTGGGGGCACCGCTGGGCACCAGGCCATCGATACTGTCCTCAGGGACAAATTGAATGACCTTATTGAGAATGGAGGAGAGAATAAGCGATCTTGATGCCCATGATGCTCTGTATCTCCTCACAAGGTGTCTTACTATGCCAAGACTCACTTACTTCTTGAGGTGTGCACCCTCTTTTGACAACCCAACACTCGATGAATATGACGCACACCTGAGATCAACTTTTAAGAAGGCACTGAAACCTGTCACTAGAGGATGAGCAATGGGATCAGGCAACCCTCCCAGTGCGACTGGGAGGTATAGGGGTGCGTAAAGCAACGCATGTTGCTTTACCTGCTTTTCTGTCTTCGTGTTTTGGCTTCCAGTGCATTAGTCAAGAAGATAGTGCCGCGGAACGCTTGAGAGACTTGGTAGGAGCTCAAGACCCCAGGTTTACTGAAGCAGCAATTCGGTGGGACACCCTTACAGACTCCTCCAGTAGACCAGCACCTCCCAAACAGCACAAACAGTCCCACTGGGACAAACCGATCATGGAAAAAATCGCCAACACAATGCTCTCCAATGCTTCAGGAAAGAACAAAGCTCGTCTCCTGGCAGTGAAGGCACCACACTCAGGAGATTTCCTGTTAGCTGTTTCCCAATTCCTCCCTGGGCACCCGTCTCGACCCACAGGCCATTCGATTGGTGTTGCTCTTCGCCTAGCCGCCCCCATCCTCACCGAACATAGGTGTATTTGCGGCAGGGCGACAGCTGATCAATTCGGACTCCATGGTCTCGTGTGTCACACAGCAGAAGGGAATATGCCAGACATGAGGAGATCAATGACATAATAAAGAGAAGCCTCGCCCACAGCCCGTTGCCCAGCTCAACGGAACCCCAAGTACAGAGGTCGATGGAAGTCAAAAGCGTCCTGATGGAGCCACTATGCTACCCTGGAAGGATGGAAAGCAGATTGCCTTGGGACTACACCTGTGCTGCCACATTGGCAGACACCTACTTGCCATACTCTGTAGTGGAAGGGGGTGGAGCTGCCAGCCACAGGAGACCCAGAAGATCCGAAAATATGAAGAATTTCCCCCTTGCTATAACTTCATTCCAATAGGTCGGAGACCCTTGGAGCATGGGGCAAGTGTGCTCTAAAGTTCCTCAAAGAGCTGGGTGAAAAGCTCATCATAGAAACCAAGGACCACAGGGCGACCAGCTTCCTCTTTCAGAGACTCAGTGTTGCGATCCAGAGAGGAAATGCCTGCAGCATCTGGGCACGCAGCCCACCGCAGGGGAGCTGGACGAAGTATTCGAGATGTAGCTCTGAGTTACCTATGTTGTTTTACTTTGTATCATATTTTTGTGAATGTTTCGTCAATGTATTTTGTCTTTAAATAAAATATATATACATAATATAGGGGTGGTAGGAGAAAATTCTCAAACAGCTTCAGGGAGAATCTTGAGTTTTCCCTGAAGCAAGTTTATTTCTTTCTCTGAGGATGAGGGTCCCCATTACAGTTCTAGAGGTGGTACCTCCCTATATTTGTATATATATATATATATATATATAATATAATATATATATATTATATATATATATATAAAATATATATATATATATATATAATATATGTATATATATAATATATATATATATATATAATATATATATATATATATATATATATATATATATATATATATATATGTCGTGCCGAATAGGCAAACTTGCGATCTTGGCTTAAATAGCAACGCTCATCTTGCCATATAGGACAAGCGAAAATTTGTGTATGCAATAATTTCGCCAAAATCATTCTGAACCTAACGAGAAAAATATATTTCATTGTGTTTGTTTAGTATTAAATTATTGTAAAAAAATCTAAAATATATTTAGTTGGGTTAGGCTAAAAATAAATTTTTATTGTTATAATAAGGTTAGGTAAGTTTTCTGAGATTCTTTTGGAGCAAAATTAAAAATTTTTACATTAAAATTAATGAAAAATATATATCTTTAAAAGTATAAGAGAAAATTTAAGAAAGGACTTAATTTTAAATGAGTTCTTGCTAAGTGACCAGTTTTACAAATTCGGCACGATATATATATATATATATATATATATATAATATATAATATATATATATATATATATATATATATATCTTCTTTCAACACACCGGCCGTATCCCACTGAGGCGGGGTGGCCCAAAAGAATAAATGAAAGTTTCTCCTTTTACATTTAATAATATATACAGGAGAAGGGGTTACTAGCCCCTTGCTCCCGGCATTTTAGTCGCCTCTTACAATTGTAGACAGCCTGTACTGTCAGAACACACAGCCGTCTGTTTGACTAGTTCATATTTCACGGCATTTAGGCGCTGCCCTCTGTAGGCTCACCCAGGTCAGTGGGAGGCTGAGCCCATTTGCTCTCACTCCTAGGCCGACCGACTTGATAGACACAAGTGCTCCCCCTCCACGAACTGGCTTGCAGTCACTCCCTCACACTGCCAGTTGTGTACTCACTCCTATCCAATTAAACCCAAACTAGTCCACGGCCGTATCATTGCTACCTACGCTACCTTCATCGGCACTAAACCGCTGTTCAGCAGCAAGAACAGCAATGAATGGGTGGCAGCGGTGACCACTGTTATTGTTGTTCTTGCTGCTGAACAGCGGTTTAGTGCCGATGAAGGTAGCGTAGGTAGCAATGATACGTCCGTGGACTAGTTTGGCTTCAATTGGATGGGAGTGAGTACACAACGGGCAGTGTGAGGGAGTGACCGCAAGCCAGTCCGTGGAGGGGGAGCACTTGTGTCTATCAAGTCAGTCGGCCTAGGAGTGAGAGCGAATGGGCTCAGCCTCCCACTGACCTGGGTGAGCCTACAGAGGGCAGCACCTAAATGCCGCGAAATATGAACTAGTCTGAACAGATGGCTAGGCTGTGTGTTCTGACAGTACAGGCTGTCTACACAACACGCATGGCTTATGGAGGAAGAATTCTGTTCCACTTCTCCATGGAGATAAGAGGAAATAAACAAGAACAACAACTAGTAAGAAAATAGAAGAAAACCCAGAGGTGTGTGTATATATATGCTTGTACATGTATGTGTAGTGTGACCTAAGTGTAAGTAGAAGTAGCAAGACGTACCTGAAACCTTGCATGTTCATGAGACAGAAAAAAAGACACCAGCAATCCTACCATCATGTAAAACAATTACAGGCTTTCGTTTTACACTCACTTGGCAGGACGGTAGTACCTCCCTGGGTGGTTGCTGTCTACCAACCTCTACCTACAATATATATATTCTTTCTTCTTCTTTCAACGACCGGGCCCCCTTTTTCCCACTGGGGGTTTGGGGGGGCCCCAAAAGTAAAAAAAAAAGTTTCCCCTTTTTGAAATTTAGTTTTATATACAGGAAAGGGGGGGTTACTACCCCCCTTTCCCCCGGCTTTTTTAAGTCCCCTCTTACGACACACATGGCTTAAGGGGGGAAAAAATTCTTTTCCATTTCCCCCATGGATAATATATTTATATATATATTTATATATAATATATATATATTTTTTATTTTATTTTTAATATATATATATATTATATATAAATATAATATATATATATTTTTTTTAAAAATATATAAATTTTATATATTTATATATATTTAATATTTATATTATATATTTATATATAATTATATATATATATAAAATTACTTTGTTATAAAAAGGTTAGGAAAGGGTTTTCCAAGATTCTTTTAGGGAAAAATTTAAAAAAAATTTTTCATTAACTTTAAGGGAAAAAAAAATATATTTAAGTATAAGAAAAAATTTTTAGAAAGGAAATTTAAATTTTTAAATGAGGTTCTTGCTAATTGCCCCAGTTTTACATTTTTTGGCACGACATATATATTTATATAAAATATATAATATATATATATTTATATATATTATTATATTTTTAATATATATATATATAAATATTTATATATATATATATAAAATATATAAAAAAATATATATATATATATATAATATATATATATATCATTTCCCAAACCCGCGGCGGGCCGGGACCGACCTTACAAACTTTTAAAACTGCCCCCTCAGACATTTACATTGCACGAAATCCCCTTCCCAACGCACCCAAAGCGACCCCCTAAAAAAGAAACCAAGCACACAGCACGAGCTATGTTTTTTTTCTGTCTTGGCCCGAGGGAAATTGGGGACTGTTTATCCCCAACAAGCATTTTCTATATAGAAAAGAAAATCACAAAAAACAATTTGTTTTTAAAAAATAAATTTCCCAAAATTGCGGCGGGCCGGGGACCGCCCTTACTGCTGTGTGATTGGATTTTGTGGGAAATGCGGCTCCGTGGAAAGGTAAATGCTTGCATTGTCCCTGTCTGAGGAGGCTTTTAAAAACGTTCGTGGGGCGAGCCCTGGCCTGCCGCATTTTGGGTTTAAATGTTTTATTTTTTTCCCAATTTTTTTAAAACACAGGGGGCGATTCCCACCAAGGCAGGGGGGCCCCAAAAAAGGAAAACTTTTAAACCATAAATTAAAATCCATCACTGCCCTTGCCAGAAGGGTGGTTTACCTCATTTAAAAAAACTGCAACTTTAAACACCCCTCCTTCGGTCCCAGGCATTGTATTCCCTTTCTCCCAGGACTCAAGCCCGGGCCCTCCCGGGTTTTCCCCCCCCTAAATCCCTTCATAAATGTTATTTTTCCCTCACCCCCAACAGCAGGGTTAAAGGGTATTAAAAAACCTTTTTGTCTCCATTCAACCTATCAAACACGCTCAAGCATCCCTGCGGGGGAAGTCCAAGCCCCTTTCGCACCCCAAAACCTTTTTAAACCCCCTCCCCCCAAAACCCCAAACCCCGCCCCCCCCTTCCTCTACAGACTGTTACACTCTTAAGTCATTCTCTTTGCTCCATTCTTTTACATGAAACGAACCACCTCAAAAACCCTTCCTCACCCCTTTGACAACTTTTTTTTAACCCCGCACCTCCTAACTTCCAAAAAACGTTTTCTCGTATTATATTAAACACCACAAAATTGCCCTCAAGACTTTGTTTTTCTCCCCCTTCCTCCAGCCTTCCCTCGCTGAAACCCTTCATCCCCCTTTGCTTCAAACCCATATAAGAGCTTTGGGTTAAAAACTATACTCTCATAAAATTCCCCTTTTTCCCTCCAAGGACAAAGTTTTTTTGTATCCACAGACTCCTTTAAATGCCCCTCACCCCTTTTCCCCCCCATCAATTCTTTGATTCACCTCATCTTTCATAGACCCCTCCGCTGCACGTCCACTCCCAATATTGAAAATTTTTTCACCTCCCACTACCACTCCCCCCCAATCTGTATCCAAAACTTTTATCACCTAATCTTTTTGTTATTTCCCCATAAACCCTTTCTCTTTCCCGTATTCCCCTTTTAATTTTTTCTTTGCAAATAAAAAAATTTTTATTTCCCCCAAAACCCCGGGAAAATTCTCTTTAGAATTTTCCCAAAGCACAGTGTCATCGCAAAGGCAACTGTGACAACTCCCACTTTAAAGTGTTTAATCTTTATCTTTTAAAATCCCCGCCCCTTGCCAAGACCCTCGCATTTACTTTCTTATAACCCCATTATAAAAATATTAAACCCAAACCCCTGGGGACATCACACATCTTTTTCTAAGGCCTACTTTTACGGGGGAAATAATTCCCTCTTTCCTACGTACCCCCTAAAATTGAAACCTCACTATCCCGTAAAAAAAATCTTCCTTTCTTTTTAGTTAGCTACCTCCTTCAACCCCACACCTGCAAAATCCCGCCACATTGCTCCCCCTTTTCCCCCCTGTCATAAGCCTTTTTTTCCCAAAAACCAAAAAAGCCAGAAAAACCCTTTAAACCTTATCAAAAAACGTTCACCCTTTTATGTTTCACTTAAAAAACTTGGGCCCACCACACCCAACCCCTACCTTTTCCCAAAACCTCCCTTTTTCATTGCTATTTCCAAATTTTCCCCCCTTACCCCCTTTTTTACTTTCAGTAATAACCCCTACCATACCCCTTTAAACCCGGTTTTCACAAAAGACTTATCCCCCCATAATTTTTTTCACTCTCTTTTGTCCCCTTTGCCTTTATACAAAGGAAAAAATCATGCTCTAGCCAATCCCTATGTTTCCTTACCCTCTTCCATACTTTTTTTAAATAAATTTCACCAAACCCCTCCCAAAAATATATCCCCACCTGCTTTTAAAAATTTCCCAAACTTTTTCCCATCAATCCCACTTTCATTTTACCTACTGCCCAAAGAACTTCCCCCACCTCACAATGGTTTTTCCTCACTCCCACAAGAGTTGTTCCTCCTTGGGCCCCATCCAAAGAAAAAACAGCTTCCCTATCTTCATCAAAAAAATTTTTTTAAATTCCTCAAAATATTCCCCCCATTTTTCCCAAAACCTCCAACTCTCCATTTAAAAAAAACTCTCCTCTCCTATTTTTAACTGGCAAATCCCATTTGTTCTCTAGGCTTCCTTTAAATTTTTAATCTCACTCCCAAAAATTTTTTTTATTTTCAAAAAAATTTTTTTGATAAAAATCTCACCCATTCTCCTTTATTTTCCTCTTTTTAAATTGGGTTCACCCCTCCTTAACCTCTTCTTTTTCTCCACAAACTCTTTCCCCCCTTGCATCACTTTACTTTGTAAAACTTCTCATAAAAATTCTTTTCATCATAAAAATCAGCAATCATCTGTTTCTTGTCATCCGCACTACATCCACGCACATTCAAGCACCCCGTTTTTATAAATTTTTTTATTTTTCCCCCTTTTTTAGTAAATTTCAAACAGGAGAAGGGGTTACTACCCATTGCTCCCGGCATTTTTCCCTCATACGACACGCATGGCTTATGGAAAAAAGATTTTTTTCCACTTCCCCTGGACAATAGAAAAATAAAAAAGAACAAGAGCATTTGGGAAAAAGGGAAAAAAAAAATTAGATGTAGTTTATATATTGCATGTCGTGTCTGTGAAGTGTGCCCAAAATGTAATAGGGTACAAGATATCCCTGTTATCTAGCGTGTTTTGGACAGAAAAAACACACAATCCCACCTCATGTAAAAAAAGTTACAGGTTTCTGTTCACTCTCGGGAGGGCGGGGTTTTTTCCCGGGTGGTTGTGTCTACCAACCTATTATATTAAAAATTCGGGATATATATTATAATATATATATATTATAAAATTTTATATATATAATATATATCATATAATAATATATATATATATATAAAGTATTTTATTATATATACATTAATATATATATTATATATATATAAATATGTATAATATATATAAAATTATATATTTTATATATAATAATAATATATATATAAATATATAATAAATATAATATTTATATTTTATATTTTAAAATATATATTTTTAAAAATATATATATATATATATATATATAATTAATTATATATATGGGGAGAGAGGAGAGAGAGAGAGGAGAGAGGAGAGAGAGAGAGAGGAGCAGACGACAGCAGAAGACAGCAGGAGGAAGAGACAAGCAGAGGTACCACTTCTAGAATTTAAGGGGTCCTCATCCTCAGAAAACAATAAAACGTACCTCGGGGGAAAACCCAAATTTTGAAAAACTTTTCAAACACTGAAAACTAAAACTTTAGTGGCCCTTTCATAGCTACAGAAGAGTTGTCAAGTGTGCGGTGTTATAAATATCCTTTCATGAAAATGGGTTTTGTAGTCTGCAGAAAGGTAAGACAAAGATGTTTGGTTGCATGCGGGGTCTCTATGGAAAAAATTCCCCGGGGGTCATGAGGAAATTTAAGCTTAAAACCACTTTGATAAAAAAAAATCAGGTAAATGCTTTTGGTTTGCCCATGCAAGAACACCTTTGGGGGAGAAATTCATTTTTATTAAAAAAAAGAACCCAACAACAAGATTCCTTTTAGAAAACATGATAGCCTTCAAAACAGCTGGGAAAAAAATGTTAGGTTGGAGGGTGCTGTTTAGAGGACAATACACCAGATGGGGCTCGTGTTGCCCCTGGTGGAAATGCACCAAGAGGCTGGTGGCCCTGGGGACAGTGCCCCGGGAAGGCTGGGATGTCCTTGGCCCGTGCCCCAGATTGGTGTGATGCCCCTGGAGGACATGCACCAGATGAGGCTGGTGATGTCCTGGGGACAGTGCCCCAGTGAGGCTGGTAGTCGGAGGAAAGTGAAACCGATGAGGCTGGTGTTTCCCGGAGGAAATGCCCGATGAGGCTGGGTTTCCCCTGGAGGCAGTGCCCAAGAGGGGGTGATGTCCTGGAGGACGTGCACCAGATGGGCTGGGATGTCCGGGAGGACAGTGCCCCAGAGATGGTGATGCCGGGAGGACAGTGCACCAAGGAAAATGAGGGCCCCTAGTGATAAATTGGGGTAAAGACAAGTTATACAATTTTCAAAGTACAAAGTAACATCTGAGGAGAGGGGAAAAAAGGGGGGAAATGTTTGGGAGTTGGGTTTTGACACTTTTCCCCAAAAAAATTTGGTGACGCCTGATGTTTACAGGGCTGTAAGTAGTGGGGAAACAGATAAAATGCACCAGTAAGGAATGGAACCTCAGAAAGTCATGGCAAATAAAAATCCAATCTATGCAAATTCTATGCCTTGGGGATCTGCAGCCTTGGTAAATCTGAGAAAAAAAAAACAGGAGGATGCAACTCTTCTTCTTGTAACTTGTTTCGCTTTGAAATGTGTCACTCGTCAGTCCATGAAAGACAATGCTGCAATATAAACTGTCAGACACACCATCTAAAGAGAACATGAAGATACAGATCACCCAGACCAAGGGAAACAAAAGAGAGGAGCCTAAACCTCTCTAGACAAGGAGGTCCTTTTTTAGTGCCAGGAAGGAAAAACGACTAGTAAGAAATGACCAACTGAAAACACTTCTGGAGTGGAGGGGCAATCAATGACCACTCCAGAAAAAAAAATGTTAATGCCAGTAAACAATGCCCCCTTAAATTCCGTCAATAAAACCCGACTTTTTATCTTTCCAAACATACAGGGGTCAAAAGCCAACAACTAACAGCAAAACACAGGGGAAATTTCTGCAGGATCAAATTCAATGTTTGGGGCTTTAAAAAGACACCACTTAAAGGATCATTTTGACAAAGAAATATGGGTCCCAGTTATAACCTATTCGGAAATTGTAACAGACTAAACAGCAACAAGCATGGGTTTGCCTGCAGTTTACCAAAGTCATTCATTTGCTCAGAAACTACTAAACACCTCAAATGATGAAGTTGAAGTTTTGGCAGTGAAGATCGAAAACCAAATCTTGTCATTATGGCTGTATACAAGCTTCTGGACGCAACTTCCCAGCAATTCCAAGAACAGTTTTTGAAAATTGACCACTGTCTGGAAAATCTCCCAACTCCTGCCCCCCAAAACTGGGGAATTTCAACTTGAGACACCTAAAATGGAGGAGTGTAGCAAATAATGTTTTAGCAGAGATCACGACAGGAGGCAGCTCAGATGAAAATTCACACACAGGAGCTATTTAATCTCTGCACCAAATTCACTCTAAACCAGCAAATAATAGAGCCTTCAAGACTAGAAAATACACTGTGCCTCATCTTCACTAATAACGACGATCTGATACATAATATAACCGTATCAAAGATAATACACTCAGATCACAACATAATAGAGGTACAGGCAAGTATGTACAGGGCTCCTGACCAGCAAAATGTGATCAGTTATGGGGGTGTCTTCACCAAATTCAACTTCAGTAACAAAGACATACACTGGAAACAAGTCAACCATGTTCTAAATGAAACAAGCTGGGAAGATATCCTAAACAACACGGATCCGAACCTTTGCCTAGAAAAAAATTAACTCTGACATTTAAGGCCTGCTCTAGGCACATTACATTAAGAAAAGAAAGAGATGTAAACTACAAAGAGAGAGACGCTCCCTATACAGGCGAGGGCAAAGAATCACAGAGCTGCTTAGAAGGGGCAAGTATATCTGAATCTATGAACAGCCTCTAGGGACTAGGTTCGTAGTCGATGCCAAGTGCTTCCATCAGACCATTAATATTGTTGCAGGCCACTAAATTGCCTTCCATTACGAAGAAATCGTTGAACTTCTGCTGGCGGTCACAAAATTTTGAAATCTTCACATCAGTTGCTAGGAGATTCCACTGTTGAAGACGAGAGCCCAGCAGCTCTGCCTTATTTTTGGGTAGTTGCAGATCCCTGACATGATCATGGAGTTCCTCTTTTGTTATAAGATGTGGCCTAGAGGAGTGTACTTCATCAAAGTTTCAGTCACTCTGTAATCCAACACTGTCATCCCTCTCTTCTTCTTCCTCACCACTTTCTTCATCTGACTCGAAGGATACCGAAGTTAATGCATCAGGAGCAGGTAGACCTTCTCCATGTGGAACTGAGCGAATAGCTGATGGAATGTTTGGATATTCAGTGGATCCTTTGTTTTTCATTGACAAGCCCTTTTGTACTGGAGGTACCGTGCAGAAATAACAATTGTTGGTGTGGTCTGTTGGCTCCCGTCATGTCATTTTCACAGTAAAAGGCAATCCTTTCCTGTTCCTGTTCAACCACTGGCGAAGGTTATTAGCACAATTGTTGCAGCATATGTGTGAAGCCCAATTCTTATCCTGGTCACCAATCTTGCATCCAAAATATAGATGATATGTCTTTCTAACCAAATCAGTTATACGACGCTTCTGTGATGCAAAGGTCACCTCACCATAGATGTAGTAGAAGTAGAGAAGGTATATCAAGATTTTTTTTCCTGGTAAGAGAGGACCAATATATTCTTGGTTGAATATAATTGTTTGTAGTTTTTGAATTGTAAAGTGTATTTCTAACAATTTCGAAGGATTTATCAGTTTAGTATTTTGGGTATTTTATATAATTAGCTAATGATAATTAATTTATTTTTTGACAATGATATACAGATTTTTATCATGGGCCAAACAGTCTTAGAAATCTTCCCTAACCTCTTTCAAACATATGTAATTTTATTAAGTATATTTTGCAGTATTTATCATAGGTCAGTTTCTTATTAACTTAGCGGCCGTCTCCCACAACTACAAAAAAAAAACCTAAGTTTTATATGTATTTAATATAACTTAAAATCAATTATATAAGATATTTTCATTATGCTGAGATAGAATTTCTCACAGTTATGGCAGAAGCAATTTTTCACTGTCGTCGGAGGAAAACATTCTTGCTTTTTAGGCCAAACTCACCCGTTCGGCTTATTCGGCACGACATGCATATATATGCCAAACACACATGGTGCTCACCGTCGTGTTTGTTATGGTAGCATGACAACATTCTACCGGGGGTTTTGTCTTATGTGAAGAGCGTCTTGAAGAAACTAGCATGTTAATACCTTCTGAGAAAAAGCGGCTATTCGTCGTCTCAAGTAAGTTCAGATTAAAGCAATTCTTCTTCTCAATTGTCACGAAAATCCACCTATACATGTTACAAATGTTATAGACATGATAGACACTCATGTGCCCCTGGAAGTTTTGCTAAAATTTGCAAAATACGGTGACTGCTAGCGGACATATGAAGTGGACTTTAAGTCTCTGGCATTAATGCTTAGTTTGCACTTGGTTACCTGAAATATGTGTTCTTTACATTTTTGGAATAGTCGAGACGATGAAAATCATTGAGATTTAGAATGGCCAGCAGGAATATAAATATAGAAACTGTAAGTTTAAAAACTGGTAATATGAAACTGGTCTAAATGTAAAATCTTGTAAGGGCAATGAGATGTGAAGTTGTGAC
This sequence comes from Cherax quadricarinatus, assembly GCF_026875155.1. NCBI lineage: Eukaryota > Metazoa > Arthropoda > Malacostraca > Decapoda > Parastacidae > Cherax > Cherax quadricarinatus. The sequence continues at coordinate 17,397 of NW_026480896.1, forward strand.
GTGTCTTTATCTGAAAGAAGATCTGAAATAATTTTAACTAATATCAAACTGAATGTTGGAATATTTTTGGCCACAAATTCTGGGGTTCTTATCCTATTCTGTTTTCCAGTCAAAACTGAACCCACTGGAGCTGGCTTCATGGAAGCTTTCCTATTAATAGTTCACAGTTTCCTATAAACCATAAAGGTGCTCATTATGCTGAGTTGATTCAAGATATGATAAAGGCGCTTAGTGGCTAAAATTGCATTTCCTTTATTCACTCTTGATCCTCTTCCCAGTCAACTATGGAACCGTAATAGTTGAACTTGGTGACTCTTTCCACCAAGATATGAAAAAAAAAACTATGGATGCGCTCTCAAGGACGTTACAACACCAATACTATTAGGAACTACTACTGAATTCTGAAGAAAAAAGCATTATCAGTCACATGAATAAAAGGAAGCGCTTATACATTTCGAAATAAATATGTACTTTATTCAAGTTTTTATTGTGTTCAGTGTGCATGAATTTGTGGTTAACAGTTACTCAGTATTGGATGATGAGTTTATTTTGTCTGTGTTTATACTGCTTAATGTATTCAGATTGTGTTATTTTTTTCGATAATAAACAATTAACAGTCATACTTTGGCTCAATTTGATTTTTGTTTTGAATTACTTATGTGACTTAATAGAATTTAGATTTACCTCAAAAAAGGAAAAATTTTAAATTTTGTGTATTGAAATTTTGTATTTAAAATATATTTATTCTACTTTCTTTTTGTTTAAAGTGGTTTTATTCCCCAGTTAAAAACAAAAAAATGTTTGGTGAAACCCCAGGCCCTTTGAAGCCTGGGTGGCAAAAGCAGGGACGAAGGCTTCATTTTTCTTCACCGGGAAAGTGTTTAAAAGGGCTTCAACTTCCAGAGAAGTAAGTAAACTTTATATAGTTCGTGATTTTATAATGAAAACGATTAATATTAAAAAAAGTCTTGTTAATTTTAAATTTTCAATGACAAAATTTCTTTGATTTTTATTAAGTTTGAAATTTTATTGACTAAAACAAGATATATGTAGTAAGCATTTTAATTTTTTAAAAGAAACAATTAGCCCAAAACAATCACTCACTTCATTTATCATTTTTTTCCTAAGTATCCTGGGTCAGAGTTATTGATAAAACTTACCTAACTTCTTTTTTCCCTACGACCTTACCTCATGTTTTTAAGTAATTTTCCTACCCTTCCTATGTTCTTTTTATTGTCAATAAAGGGGTTTTACGGTTCTTTGAAATTTACCTACCAAAGCCAGTACTTTTTTAATTCCCTAGAAAAGCCAGTACTATTTTAATTACCTCCCAAAGCCAGTACTTTTTTAAATTCTCCCAAAGCCAGTACTTTTTAAAATTGGTTTTGTCACCAAAATGGCTAGTTATTTGCACCCCATACCCTCCTTTGGGGGTAGTGAAAGAGCATATAAAACACAAGCGTTTCCCCAAAAAAATTGTCTGCACGTTTGGCCGTGTAGACCTCCTGCGAAAACGCACTTCAGTTCCCTGACTGCATAGTATGAGGTGGTGCTTGTCGCCCCTCGTGTCACCCCAGGGAATTTTCCATTAGTCAACATGGCGTTCATTTACAGACGCAGGATCAATCTGTCGGCTTTTAACTTTCAGTGGGGAATAACGCCAGCTTCAGAGACACGTAGACATTCGGGGATGGCGGTTGTTCAGAGTAGCATTGAAGGGAGCACTTGTTTTTTTGTGAAACTGCTCTCGCAACGGTTTAGAGTCGTTGGCAACCGTTTTCAGGACGTAAGTCTTGATCAACCCCACTGTGCGTGTGAGGAGATCGAGTATCCAGACATTATAAGGATTAAACGCAAAGTTCCCTTTGAGGCTGATGGACAGTTCAAAAAATTTTTGAGGAATCGGAAGTTCAATTGGCCCCCCCTGGAAGTGGGTGAGGGTGCTAACAGGTATGCGGAGGGATTTTTTAACCCTAAAAATGACATTGCGAAAACCCCTCCCGTTTACGTGTCCAAAAGGAATTCAGGACACAGGTCATGGGTCATACCCCGGGGCAAAGACGTACATCCCGACTTAGGGGAAATATGTCACATAGGGCAGGGGGGGGAAGGGGCAACCCCGGGCCCCAGGAGGGGGAGCATAGCTTCTACCCCGGGGGGGGAAGGTGATGTCAACGACGTGAAAGAGGGCGTGGTCGTCAGGGGAGCGAATAGGGATGAGGCGATAAGGGGGGGGAGAGGGTGAGGCCCTTGACCAGTTTCTGGCCCCAGAGACATTTCCCCCAGGATCGGGTTGCGCAAAAATAAAGGGGGAAAGTGTTGGAAATTGAGGAGGAATACCGGGTTCGAATCCTTGTCACCGCCTGAGGGGTGGCTGCTCCTGGAAAGGTGGTAAAGACGATTTGAGGCTGGGTGCATCAAAAACAGAACTATTGGACGAGGGAGTGACGGTGACAAAGGGCACCGAATCATTGCCACTGTGTCAGGGAGGTTGGGTACATTGTGAGGCTCCCCAGCCCAAAGCCATGGAGGATGCGCCTGTCAAAAGAAAGAGAGCCCTGCGCGGATTCAGAGAGTCCAACGCCAGCGCAGCGGATGGGAAGAAAATAGGGCAGAAGGTGAAGGTAGTGGGGGCCCATGACGGGAAAGGCACCGAAAGAAGGGGGGGGGAGAGGGAAGGTTTTCAGGGACAAGTGGTCCCCCCCGTTTGGTGCCCATGGGAAAGAGTGAAGAGAGGAGGCAGGGGTGGAAATTTTAAATACCCCCGGGTGTTGATGAAAACGTTAAGGTTTGTGTAGTAGTTAAAGAGAGAAGGGGTTTAAAATGTTTCGAATAAATTTAGAGGGATGTTGGTTCCTTCAGGAGCAAAATTTTAAGGGGGGTGGGGTTGGAGAGGGGGGGTTTTCGAGTGGAACCCCTGCCATCTCCCCGTTTGAAAGGAGGGGGGGGTATATTATCGGGGGGCGACCGTTTGTTTGAAAGGAAAGTGGGGGGGGAGGGGGAAGGGTTTTTGGCGTAGATAGTTTGGGGAGGGGGAAAACTGTGGCCTTTGTTAGATATATGCGCCTGAGAGAATAAGTACAGGTAAAGCAGGAGTTTGTGTGGGGAGGATTTTGTTTTTTTCCCCGTGCTTCCCCGGGGGGTGGCAATAGAGGGTGATTGGAATGCGTCATTAGGAGGGCTGTTGGAACCGAAAGGGGAGGTTTTTTGGTCGGGGGCCCTACGAGATTTATTGAGGGATTTTAGGTTAAGGGATGCATTCGAGGGGGGGGGGGTGGGAGACAGAGCATACTTTTGTTAGGAGGGGGTATGCGCGAGGTTAGATAGAGTGTATCTTTCTACGGGGTTGTAGTGGTTTTTTAAAAACTTTTTAAAAGTACCCTGGCGGATCATAGGCGTGTTGGTGGAGGTTGGTGGGGGGAGTTTTGCAAAAAATTACAGGAGTTACGGAAAATTTAAAGTAAGTGCTTGGTGATGGGGAGGGGTTAGTGGGATTTTTCTGTCCAGGGAAAGGGCTTAGCGGGGGGACAGGGAGTGTGGGGTTGTCAATGGTGGGATTGTTCCCAAAGGGAAAGGGATTGGGAAAATTTTTGGGGGGGGTGGGAAACGTAAAAATTTTTTTAAAATATGCCTTTCAAACTATTTAGAGGACAGGTTAGGGGCTTTTTGGGGAAAGGGGGCTGTGGGGGGCAATTCCTAGGAAAAATTTGTCGGGTAAAGGGGAGACTGAGAGAGTTAAAAAATGAGGGGTTTCAAGCGGTGGGTGCGGCGGGTTGAGGGGGTGTTTTGGGGAGCAACCTCGGCGTGTGTGTTCGATGTCAAAAACAAAGCAGCGGGTTAAAGTATTCGAGGTTAGAGGTAATGAGAGGGGGGGGGGTTTTAAAGGGTCGGGGAGATACTAACTACAAAAGGAATGTGTGCGGTGGATAAATGGTATGAATGGTAAAAAGGTGGAGAATGGGTTTAGAGAAGGTGGGGAGTATGTGACGTAAAATTTGGGAATTGATAAAAAGGCTTTAGCGAGGGTAGTAAGGGAAGAGGAAATAAAGGTTGGCTTTAAGGGGAATGGGGAAAGGGAAAACCCCCCCGGAATGGACGGTCTCCCGCTGAATTTACCCCCAAACATTGGGGGGTTTAAAGGGATTCATGGGTAGGTTATTTAATCAAGAAGAGAAGGGTGTGAGGGGGGAAAGAAAGCAAAGCTTGTGTGTTGGTCCGAAGGGTAAAGGGGGGCACCCCTCAAGGAGTCCGTGCCTATCTCTGTTATGTGCTGATTTTTAAGTTTTTCCTAAAGTCTTTGGGGTTTTAAAAGTGTGGTAGGGGAGTGGTTTCGAAAAGCAGTATTTTGCCTGGAAGGTCGTGATTTAGGGGGCATGGGGAAAATGGAAAATTTTTTGGAGTCAAAAGGGGGGGGGGGAGGGCGGCGTTGTTGGCCTTTGACTGGCAGGGGGCCCATGACAGGGGGGAAAGGGGAATTGGGAAACTATATTGGGGGGCAGGGTTATGGGGAAAAAAATGTTAAATTGGGGAACACGTTGTACAATGGAGAAGATGAGGGGAAGTTAATGGTTGCTTGGGGGGGAGTTGTAAAAGGGTGGGGACTTAGGCCGGGGTTCCCCGTCAAAATGTTGTTTGGTGCATTCAGGGCCCTTCTATAGAAGGTTTAAAGTTTTGTATGTGACACGAGGGAGGGGTGGGGGAGGTCGGGAAAAAATGTGGCCTGGGAAAATAGGAAGTAACATACAAATCCTGGTTGAGAGGGGATGGCGTTGGGTTTTGGGTTTTGGGTGTGAGGCAAAGTTCGGAAATGCAACAGGGATGCGGGAAAAAGGAAAGCAAAGATATGGGGTTTGGGTGATGGGGGGGAGGGGGGGGGGGGGATGTAACGTTGGAGGGAAAAAAAACGGTGTCTTTAAAAAAATTTTGGATCCCTTAAGGATGCCCTTTGGGTGCTGCCGAGAGGGGAAAAAACGAATAGATTTTAAAGGAAAGGATTCGGGGGGTTGGGTGCATTGGACCCTCTCATTGACTCTCGTAAACGAGTGATTGTTATAAATGTATTATTGTATGTAAGGTTTAGCACGTACGCCGGTTCCCATTTAAAGGGACGGCATTTGGGAATTTGAGACGAGTGTTTTTAAATTTTTTTGGGGTTCAAGGTGCGATTGGTGGGAGAGAGGTTGAAAATTACCTTGCGCCGGGTGGGGTTGGGGTCGTGGATCAGAAGGAGGGTTAAAGTGTTTTTAAAAGGAGGTTTTTTGCAAGGTGTGAGTGGAGGGCCCTGGGAAATACTGATTGGTTGGGTAAATTTTATGGTGGGTGGAGTTGAGGGAATGGAAACTGTTTTGGGGCTTTGATGTTGGTTGAGAACCCAGGAAAAAATTTGAGTAGGGGGTTTTTTGTGGTCTTGCGGGGGGATTTTTTGTCCCCGTTTGAGGGATTTTCCCCCCGTTTCGCATGAAAAGGGATTTTGGGATAGGGTTTGCAAGTTGAAGTTAAAACCTGGGTAAGGGGGGTAACGTATCGTTTTCTGCTGGATACTACCTCGGGGGGGGTACTAAAAACCGGGGGTAATTGTGGGAGAAGGTGTGGAATTGTGGGGGGGATGAGACGGCTTCCCGCCGTTACTTTTGTGGGGGGGCTGGGGGGTGTTAGGGATTTGGGTTAAGAGGGTAGTAAGGGGGTGGGGGGGCCGAGGGGTGTCGGTTCTGCTGCACCCAAACCTAGTTGTGGGAGGGGTTTTGAGTGTTACAAGAGCTTTGGATTTTAAAAATAGTGGATATATTATAATCGTGGGGGGTGAGGGGGGGGGGGGATTTTGAGGGGCGGAGGGGGGTACTAACGGTAAAGGTTTTTTCGTCATGTGTCATAATAGAGAACTGTATGGGAGGAGGGGGGAGAAAAGGGTTTTTGGAAAAGGGGAAGAATGTTAACGTTAGGGGTTTTTTCTGAATCCGATTGGACGACGAGTAAGGGGGGGGGGTTTGGGGATTACAACAAAAAAGGGGGAAACGGGGGACACGCGGGGTCGCCTTCTGGGGAGGGGTGAGAAATGGGGTATGGGGTATAGAAGGTGTAGATGTGTGGCTACGGTATGTAGATGAAGGGGCACAAAAAACAAAAGGGGGATTAAATAAATTCGTAGTAACGAAGAAAATTCTGGTTTGTGTGTTTAGGGTTTTATGACCTTCTTCATTTTATGTGTAAAGGTGTAAGATTATAGGTGAAGACCCTTAAGGCTTTTGGCTTTGTAGATGTGCGTTTAAGCTTTATTGGGTATTTTATGTGTGTAATCTATCGCAATGGAAAAGGGTTATTTTAAAAATTTTGTTGGTTGTGTTTATGTTGGGGTTTTTTTTGCGAGTGTATGACTTTATTTTTGATTATATAATGTGCCTCCAGTCGATGGGAAAGGAAAACCCAATGACTTCCATAAATTTTTAATGCCCCCGTTAAAAAATTTTAAGGAAAAGTTGGTTTTTTCTCTTACTTTTTAAAAATGTGCCAGCCGGTGGAAGAGGCGATTAATATTTATAATATTTTTTAATATTTTTTTAGTATAAGTGTGAGGGGGATTTTTATTTTTTTTTGCTTAAAGTGGGATTGTATGAGGCAGTTTTTTTTTGGTAAATTTTTATTGTATAGGGGTTAATTTTGGGAAATGCATGTATTTTTTTTTTTTTTAACTGGTTTGATGTAGGTCATTCCCGTTTCATGTGAAAAGGGTTTTGAACCTTGTCATTGTCGCATGTATGTTAAAATACAAGTCTAAAGGTTTAATAGTTTTTATTTTATAAGTTTTTTATGTTATATAGTTTATATTGTTTATATTTTATAAATGTTTTATGGAAAAAAAATTTTTGGGGTGTATATGGGTAACCCCCTTTTTTTGTCAATGACAATGTGTTGTTAAAAGTTGTGTTGTTGTGTTGGGTTGAGGATCCCCTGCCCCTTTTATATCTTTTTATTTTAAAAGAAAGCTAAAAGTTTTTTAAAAAAATAAAAAAAAAAAAAATCTAAAAGTTTGGGAACTGGGGCCCAAAAAGGGAAAACAGGTGTACATTTTGATTTATATCTACATATCTACTGAAAGTATCTGTTAAAACAAAATATAGGAAATATGCATTATATCTGGTTCTTATTTTCATTAATAAGATTCTTGCATGTAAAATAGGTTTTTAAATTTTGTCTGTCTCTTTTTCCTAAAAACAAGTGGACAATTAAACGTGTTAAAGACGTGCCCTATGCCTGATCACATAAATTTTCATTTAGTTTGTTCCCCTCTGTGTGTCTCCCAAACTGCCAGAGTACTTTTCCCAAACCCCAAGCCTGGGCCACTACAACATCACAGTAGTTCCTTGTACGTTCTCCTTACATACTTATCTAGTTCATGTTTCATAGTGGGTTATAGATTTACTCAGGTTCTAACGTATTTTTATAACAAAAAATTTTCATTATTTAATTTCCTATATTATTTCCTAATGCTAACAGGAATACCAAATTATATTTAATTCACCTTTGGGTAATCTTCTTGGCTAACAATCAACTTTACCCCTGAAAGGTAATAATGTGTGATGGGACCCTACAATTGTACATTTAAATTTCCCTTTTTCCCCGGGTTTTTGAGTATCTATACCGGCTTCTGCAAAAGAGCAGTTTTTGGGTCATTGTAAGGGGCAAAGCATTCAGTGATGACACAATTACAAAGAATAGGTCAAGCTCAGTGTCATAAAATTAGCTTTAACGCTATTAGGATTGCAAAAAAATTTATTTGCATTGTAGTGCCCGTTGTTGATTTTATGCCTAGTTCAACAATTTTATATGTTTTTAAATAGGGGGGTGGCAACAAGAGCAATCAGCCCCGCCAGAAAACTCGTTTGACCTCAGTGTAAAAACTTGTGTAATTTTTACTTCAGAGGCGAGAAATTTTAGAGTTTTCTTTAACAAGTGATTTATGGAAGGGATTTCTAGAATGAGTTCTTGGGGGCACTTGCAGGTATTGAATTAAATGAAAAACATCTCCCCTGGGGGGTGAATGCTCTTGTGCCCACATGAACAGTTATGCAGGGGTTTTAAAACTTTATGCAACTGCAC
>NW_026480907.1:0-46322 GCF_026875155.1 Cherax quadricarinatus
GGATACACAGTGTGATAAGGCATGGTGAGGCTGCCAGTTCAGACAAAATTGCAGCTACAAAATTTGTAAGTGAATTCAAGGAATACATAGAGGCTGAAGGACTGAAGCCTGAACAGTGTTCAGTTGTGACAAAACAGGCCTCTTTTGGAAGAAAACGTCAAAGAGGACCTACATTACTCAGGAGGAAAAGGGACTGCAAGGACACAAGCCTATGAAAGATAGGCTGACGCTCATGTTCTGTGCTAATGCTAGTGGGGATTTCAAAGTGAAGCCATTACTAGTGTACCATTCTGAAAATCCCAGAGTGTTCAGGAAAACCAATGTTATGAAGAGTAAGTTATGTGTGTTTTGGAGATCTAATAATAAGGCATGGGTCATGAGGGAAATTTTCGTCGAGTGGTTCAATGAAGTGTTTGGCCCTAGTGTGAAGAATTACCTCCTGGAAAAGAAATTGGATCTCAGGTGCCTCCTAGTAATGGACAATGCACCTGCTCATCCTCCAAACTTGGATGACCCAATTCTGCAGGAGTTTGGATTCATCACAGTAAAGTTCTTGCCCCCAAATACAACTCCTCTCCTCCAGCCCATGGACCAGCAGGTCATTTCAAACTTTAAAAAACTCTACACCAAAGCAGTGTTTCAAAGGTGCTTTAATGTGACCTCAGACACTCAATTGACCCTAAGAGATTTTTGGAAAAAAACACTTCAGTAGCCTCCATTGCATAAGCCTTATAGGTAAGGCTTGGGAGGGAGTGACTACCAGGACTTCAAACTCTGCTTGGAGAAAATTGTGGCCAGATTGTGTCCACAAGAGGGATTTTGAAGGGTTTGTGGCTGACCCTGATGAGCCTATGTCAGTTGTGAACTCTAATGTGGCATTGGGGAGTTCCATGGGTTGGATGTGAGTTTGGAGGATGTGGAAGAGTTGGTGAGGACCACAACGAAGAGCTAACCACTGAGGAGCTGCAAGAGCTTCAGCAGGAACAGCAACAGATCGCAGCTCAGAATCTTACTGCAGAGGAGGAAGAGAGACGGAAGAAGGTGCCTTCTTCAGAAATTAAGGAGATTTTTGAAATGTGGGGTAGGATGGAAAGATTTATGGAGAAACATCACCCTGAGAAGGATGTTGCAAGCCATATCGGCAACTTGTACATTGACAGAGTCTTGGCCCATTTTAGGGAAGTTTTAAAAAGACGCCAGAAACGGAGCTCTCTGGACAGTTTTTTTTTGCGAGACAGGACTCCAGTGACTCTAGCTGGTCCTAGTGGCATTAAGAAACAGAGAAGAGAAGTAACCCCAGAAAAGGACTTGGTAGTACCTGAGGTGTTGATGGAAGGGGATTTCCCTTCCAAACAGTAACTAATCCAATCTCTCTCCTCCTCCAGTCTTCCATACACTAAGAAGAATCGCCAATAAAGGTAAGTGTTATGCTGTTAATGTTTCATTCATCATGTCCCATTGTATTGAGACGCTAGCAAAACAAGACACCAGGATGACACAACTCGAGAACAAAATCCTCAGTCTTGAACAAAAGTTATCAACACCAGGAATGACTAACTGTGACAAGACCATCCAAGCAGTCATAGATAGCCATACCCAACAAAGAATATCTCTTAATACAAAGGTTGAAGAAGCAGTAAAAGAATGGAAGAACAACTTTGATAACCAGTTCAGTGACTACTTTGCTCTCCAAGAAGATAAAACTGAGCAAGATAAACTATCGGACGCAGTAATAGTTAACAGTCCACTTTTTCCCAGTGATATGAACCAAACAAACAGTAAAGAAATTACTCTGCAGATCATAAAGGACCAAACAAGTGTTATTGTACCAGAGTCAGAAATAAAAGAAGCCAGGTTACTAGGATCCCATGGTAGAAAAAGTGTTATGCTTAGATTCCACTCACATGACAGGAAAAAAGACTTAATTATTGCATCTATTAAAGTAAAGAAAGAGGTAGTACAAAAGTCTATGCCATTCCTGGTTACACAGCCATACACAACTGTAGGCCAGACCAACAAGGGGTGGCACAGCCATATACTACTCAGACCAACTAGAATGAAATCACTAATACTTGCACAAGGGATGAACATGGGGAATATATAATAGCCAAATTCAAATCCAAATACCTACAAAAACCTCTCACATTGATAAACATTTACAGAGTTCCACAGTAAAACCCATTAGCCAATTTAGTCAAAACCTAGGAAGTATATAACTGATGCACGCATAAAACAAAGAATCACTTACTACTCTCAGGTGACTTCAAATAAATCTCCTGCAAGACCATGACCCACACGTTACTGAATTCACAACACAATGAGTAACTGTATGTTGCTACCAACAGTAACAAAACCTACAAGAGTTACAGAGACTAGTGTTCCCTACTTGACCCACATCGGACCAACACCATATCCCCTTTAAATCAGGCATAATTACAGATAATACCCAGACCACTACCCACTTTTTTTCATAACAACTCTTGGTAAATTACCCCAAGACCTACTAAAGTCACCTTCAGACTTCACAATGAGGCAGCCATTAATAACTTCACAACAGCAGTAGCAAACATTGACTGGCACACTGAGCTAGAAAACTATACAGATATTGACGAATGTATTAATAATTTTCTAAAAAAGACCCAATACCTCTATAACAAGCACTGCCCTAAAAAAAACTAAACAGATGACAGCAAGAGACTGAACAACCCCCGGTTAACACCCACATTCTCAAATCCATAAATACAAAACACCAATATGAAAACAGTACAGAATGGGTCACATAACCAGAGACCAAACAAAACGTTACTCGTCAATCCTAACCCGCCTGATAAGAAGGGCAAAAAAATTGTATTATGAGAACAGATTATCCAACTTTTCGAGGTGATATAAAAAAAACCTGGAAAACCCTATCAAAATTCTAGGAACAAAAAAGATTTTCACGAAATAGCGAAATAAGAATTACAAAATCAGAATGAACCCCAACTCCCACCACAGAAACAGCAAACCAGACTCAAATGACTTCTTCTCCACAATGGACCAAACCTTGCCAATAAAACCCAAGCTCAGATACCCTGCCACCAAATGACTACCTCACTGGCAAAACTACCACCCGAACACACTTTTCCTAGCTCCGACTAACCCAAACGAAGTCATCCCTTATTATCAACAATACCTAAAAAACAAGGCAGGAGATTATTAAATACCTTACCACCCTTAAATTACAAAAAAAGTGGTCACAAATTGCTATCACCAAAACCCCCCCATTTTTTGCAACACCTTTAACTAATCCATTGAATCCTCCACCTAACCCCACAATACTCAAAATAGCAAGGGTCAACCCCGATACCACAAAGGAGAGACCAAACAGAGTTAATAACATTAGGAGCCAATATTCCAACTTACACCCTCCTCAAAAATCTTGAAAAATTAATTCATAAACGAATCTACTCCCTACATTAACTCCCAAAACAAACTCAACCCAGCCAATTAGGATTCATGCCAAATAAAAATACTAATGATGCTATTATTGACACATGCTAGAACGTAAATACACTGCACAATAGAGAAAAAAGACGTCCCGACTGGGGATCTTCATGACTTACGTAAAAGCTTTTGATACAGTTTAACCATGACTGCTCCTCGTAAAATTGTCACACTATGGTATAAGAGGGCACTATCCCTCAACTACCTCAAGGCAAACCTCAGCAACAGAACCAATATGTGTATGCAAATAGGGCAAACTCTTTTCTGCACAAAACCAATGTACAGTTTGGTGTTCCCAAGGGAAAGTGTCCTTGGCCCTCTTCTCTTTCTCCTATACATAAATACCATACCACAATGGCTTTCGCAATTACTCAAAACCCCCACTATTGCAGATGACACTACATACGTCTTCTCCCACCCCGAGCGCCAGTCACCTAGCCAATACTGTAAATACTGAATTACAGAAAAATATCTACCTGGATGAGGACTAAAAACTTACACTAAACATTGACAAAACCTACTTCATTCAGTTTGGTAACAGAGCTACAGTGTCTCCTCTTAACATAATGATAAACGGATCACCCTATCACAAAGCTCGCAGAGGGAAAATTCTTAGGAAATCCACCCTGATAATAACTCAAATTTCCAATACACTTATACAACAAATTTGCTAAGAAATTTCTGCAAGACTGTAGGCATACTATCGAAGATACGGTACTAATGCTCCACGTCAGTTAGCCCTCCTGGCCCGCCATAATCACTCTCTTATTTACCCCTATCTCACCTATGGAATTTTGTGCATGGGGCTCAACAACAAGTAAACAATCTCAGACCACTAATTACCCAACAAAAGGCTGCAGTTAGAATGATACAAATTTCTCACTATAGGCAGCACACTTCCACCAATATTAATAAAACTAAACCTATTCACCATACAAAACATCATACTCATTAACTGCACCTAATACATACTAGAACACTTAACTCTGAAATTAACCCACCCCTCAAACATCTCCTTGCCCTCACCTACAAAGACACATGACATAACAACAAGGCACAGATCTACTCTTTGATGTTCCTCGTGTCCATCTCACACTTGCAAAAACATTCATTGCCACATAAAAGGGACCCTAAAATCTGGAACTCATTACCTGTAAATATAAAAGACAAAAAAACACTACCTGTTTATAAATTCCAAGTCTCTACTCAAAGATCACTTACTCACCCATAAACTCAAATATAATTCTGAAATAACTGAACCTTATAAATTGTATATCATTAAATGTTTCTCACAATTATATCACATTAATGTTAAACCTAATACCCAATCTAACTTACCTATTTTTTAAATACACTACCTAACAGAATACTCCATTCTACGTGAATGTACAAACAATGCATACAGCCTATGACCCTGTCTTTGTAATAACTCACTTGTGCTTATTAGTAACTGTTACATTAAAGTTTTTTTATCAACCGATAGTCATCATTTTGCTTAGTTCTCTTAAGTAATTTAAAAGAGATGTCTCAGCCCGTAATGCTATGCATAGGATAAGTGCTTTTGGCATACTGCTTCTTTTTTCTGTATATTTTATTTGTACCCTGTAGTGGGTCACAAATATTTTATAAATAAAAATAAATAAATTAAATAAATAAATAACATAAACGAGATGTCTTACCAAAAAAACGTCTGAACCTCCTGTATAGAGTCATAAACCTTAAGCGGAGAATAAATGACACAATACTCAAATGCTTCTCACGAGATAGGAAAAATTCTTGATCTTAGGAAAACAAATAGTAGGTCAACTGTACACAAGAATCGAACGAGAATGAACTATCACATTTCTCAGGGATACTAATCTTACAGAGAATAACCTAAACAAGTCCAACCCTAAAAGCCTACGTAGTGTAGTGTAGTATTGCTCCATATTGTTCAAATTTCATGAAAACAATCTCTAGTAATTACATACTCAACTACCATCCATTTTCTGTGATTTACTAGTAAGCATAAGTCACCTTATGTATTTTCTCTTATTTACATTTGTTTGCTTAAACATTACTGAATTGATACTTTCTCTGTCCATATTACTCTTACCTCATATTTTTTTTAATTACTATCATTTGAATTATCTTACTATCTAAAATTAATAATTCTCATTTATCTTTAACTATAATTTCCAATTTACTCCCTTAACATTTTTAGACATTTAATACCCTTTGAGGGTTTTCGTCCGTACTAGCTACGATTTTTACGACGTAAGGGTTTTTTGACGGTACTATTACCATAAAATTCTAGCGGCCTCAAATCTAGTGATAGAGAACAGCTGGTAGAGCCTTCAACGTTGAAAGAATGGGTCCTATATGTGGTCAGTTGCACAGTCTAAAAAAAAAATTCCTGCATGCACACAGTTTGCATAATGAGAAAAAAAAACTTTGACCATTTTTTTTCTTAATAAAATCACGACTTTTGCCAGTGTCTATTTCCGTATGTATTATATATGGAGTTGTATTCTAGTTTTCTTGGTCTCATTTTACATAGAATGGAAGACATATTACAGAGAAATTGATGATGATTTCTGACTGGTTTTTTACAAGCGAAAGTGCTTGAAATTGATCTCGAAAGTAGCAGAAATGTTCGAATTTTTTACCAAACTTCAAAAGTAAGAACAACTCGTGCCAAGCGAGCAATACACGTCAACTGGTGAGTCTAATATTCTTTCACAAGGTGGCACCAATAATAATTTATAACCATTTTTTTACTCTAATGCAGTCGTCTGCATAACAGTAAATCTTAATATTCTGTTTTGTGAAAATAAAAAATTCAAAGTGGAACAGCAAAAGAATATAAGAGGGACTTAGACATGACTAATGACTAAGGAAAATGTCATTTTAGTGCCAGGAATGTCTTTCTTGTTTTTCTGGACCCATTCCAAATTGGCATCTTTTTGAAATTTGGTGAATTGGCAAAATTGCTAAATTCTGACCACAGAACTGGATAGTTGAATTTCATAAATGAGTGGTTTCTTGCATCCATTCGTCGTAAAAAAATGGAGTTCTAGAGCGAAAAATTCAAGTTTTTTGTCGACTAGTACAGTGAAATTGCCGAAATGGGGCTCAAAGTGGGCCAAAATCGCCGATGCGTAAACATCGCCGAGACCGCCTAACTATTGCGAGAGCATACTTCCGTAAAGTTATCTATCAATTTCAAACTTTTGGTGTCCCTTTTATGACCGAGAAAAGATTCTCTATCTTTCATAAGTAGAAAATAATTTTTTATTTTTTTAATTTGGCCGACCCTGAGAACGAGTGTTTCGGAAGGGCCTGTCGACCCTCAAAGGGTTAATAACCATTACTTGTCTAAGTTACCTTAACCTGTATTTAAATTACCACATTTACTATCTTAGAGTACCCTTAATTACCTTGTGCTGCCATATAACCTCAGTAACTACCAGTTCAATATTGATGAAAATAAACATTAGCTTTTTCAGTTTTTTGTAATCATTAATACTTACAAAATTTTAATAAACACCATATTTACTACCAGTAATTTACTTTTGTACATTAAACATTATTTTAATACTTCCCCATTAACATTTTTGTTGCCAAATTTTCAATTTTTGTATATTCAAACTCCAACCTTTAAATATCCTTTGTACCTGTGTACCTGTCTACCTATCTATCATAATTATAACACAAGACATTACCCTGTATTTATAACTATTATTCTTTTGGTACTTTAATTTGAATTATATTTTGTCAATTTAAATCAGTTATACACCTGACTTGTCCAAAAAAACCCTATACCAGACTCTAGAGCAATTGTCAAGTACCATTTCATTTGTAATTTTTTTATATTATAAGTTAATATTATAAATCCTACTCTAAGATTCTTTTTTTTTTATTCTTTTGCTACCTTAACCTTGTATATTGTTTTATCTTGTCAATTTAAATCTAGTTATACTCTAATTCTTGTAAACAACTTATATAACACCTTAGTCAATTACAATTGAAGTCTTGAGCCTTTTTTTATAAAATTATTAGATTAACTCAGTTGTACTATAGTCAATACCAAATTCATTATAATAGACCAATTGCAATTACTAGTGAGAGACGGTGCTATTTTTAATTTGTATTGTTATTTATTAAGATAAAATCTAGTTGTACTATAGCTCATTCTAGCTCAAAACATAGACTCCACAAAAGTCATTATATTAGACCTTAGTGCAATTATTTGATTACCACTTTATTGTCCGCACAACTTATATTGTAGTCCCTTTTATATTATAATTCTAACTTTAATAAAGAATACCTTTTAAAGTACTACCTACATCATAATTCCCCAGCTCCATTATTTGATATCACTTTATTGATTTTCACACACAAATTATTTTAGTCCCTTTTATAATGCCTTCCTTATTTTAGCTTTAAAAAACTACCTTAAGCTCATTATTTTTTACATTTGTATTAAATAATTCAGGTTGCTATTTTTTTAGCTTTAGAATATTTACTTTGTTTTATACTTAATTCTAACTATGATTCACTACAAATTTTTATGATTACAAGCATTGACCTGATACCTAACCTCTTAATTTAATGACTTAAATGGTTCACACAGTTACTTGTAATTTACTACACAGCCAGAACAAACAAGGCACTTCACAGGAGAGCCAACAACAACATAACTATCCTTTAACTACAATAACAGATCGTTTAAGCAAGCATTACATGACCTCCTAGCAATACTAAATTCCTTGCATGCCAATATGGTCCATCATTACACAAACGAAACCTTGCTAAAGCCTGATACTACCAGATGTCCTGGCCATTCCTGTTACACAGCCATACAACAACTGTAGGGCCAGACCGACCAAGGGGATAGGTCACAGCTATATACTATACTCAGACCAAACTAAATGTATCACTAATACTTGCACAGGGATAACATGGGTAATATATAATAGCTAAAATCAAATCCCAAAAGAAATACCTACAAAAAACCTCTCACAGTGATAAACATCTACAGAGTTCCACAATCAAACCAATAGCCAATTTAGTCAAAACCTAGGAAGTATGATAACTGGATTTACGCATTGAACAAAGAAGCACTTACTACTCTCAGGTGACGTTCAATATAAATCTCCTGCAAGACCAGACCACAGACTAACTGAATTCACAAATCACAATGAGCTAACTGCATGTTGCTACAAGCATAACAAAACCTACAAGAGTTTACGGATGACTAGTGTTCCCTACTTGACCACATCTGGACCAGCACCATATCCCCTTTAAAATCAGCAAAATTACAGAATAAAACCACAGACCACACCCTACTTTCCTCATAACAACTCTGGTAAAAATACCCCAAGACACTACTAAAGTCGACCTACAGACTTCACAATGAGGCAGCCATTAAAAACTTAAACAACAGCAGTAGCAAACATTGACTGGCACACTGAGCTAGAAATCTATACAATATTGACGATTGTTTTAAAATAATTTTCTAAAAATTACCTCAATACCTCTATATCAAGCACTGCCCTAAAAAAAACTAAAACAGTTGACAGCTTAAGAGACTGAAACAGTCCCTGGCTAACACACCCAGCATCCTCAAATCCATAATACAAAACACCAATATGAAAAACAGTACAGAATGAGGTCACATAACCAGAGACCAAACAAAACGTTACTCGTCAATCCTAACCA
This sequence comes from Cherax quadricarinatus, assembly GCF_026875155.1. NCBI lineage: Eukaryota > Metazoa > Arthropoda > Malacostraca > Decapoda > Parastacidae > Cherax > Cherax quadricarinatus. The sequence goes on from NW_026480907.1 coordinate 9,187, forward strand.
GCCTGATGAAAGGCAAAAAAACTTTATTATGAGAACAGATTACCTACTTACGAGGTGATATAAAAAAAGACCTGGAAGACCTATTCAGAAAATTCTGGGAACAAAAAAGATACACTAAATAGCGAAATAAATTAGCAAAAATCAGATGAACCCCCAACTCCCTCGCAACAGAAACACAAACAGTACTCAATGATATCTTCTCCACTATAGGACAAACCTTGCCAATAAAATCCCAAGCTCAGATACCCACCAAATGACTACCTCACATCACTGGCAAACTACCCGAACAACACCGTTCCCTCAACGCCGATCTAACCCATACGAAGTCTCCCTTATTATCAATACACTAAAAAACAAGGCAGGAGATTTAAATACCTTAACCACCCTTTATATACAAAAAATTGTCACAAGTACTATCACCAAACATTGAACACACTTTAACAAATCCATTGAAATCCTCTCACCTTCCCTACAGCTCTCAAAATACAAGGGTCACCCCGAACCTTAAAGGAGGAGACCAAACAGTGTTGAATAACTATAGGCCAATATTCCAATTTACACTCCTCACTCAAAAATCTTCGAAAAATTAATTCATAAACGAATCTACTCTACCTCATCTCCTAAACATTCTCCCCCCTGCCAATTTGGGGATTCAGGCCTAATAAAAACTACTAATGATGTCTAATATACACATGCTAGAACTAATAACACTGCAATATAGAAAAAAAGAAGTCCCACTGGGGACTTCATTGACTTAAGAGTTAAAGCTTTTTGATACAGTTGACCATGAACTTGCTCCACGTAAAAATTTGTCACACTATGGTATTAGAGAGGGCACTCCCTCAACTACCTTAAAGTCCATTCCTCAGCAACAGAAGCCAATAGTGATGTATCGCACATGGGGCAAGCTCTCTTCCGCTCAACAATGACAGTTGGTGTCCCAAGGGAAGTGTCCTTGGCCCTCTACTCTTTCTCCTATACATAAATGCCTACCAATATGCATCATAATTACTCAAACCCACACTTTTTTGCAGATGAAATCTACAGTACGTCTTCTCTCACCCGAGCCCAGTCACGCTACCCATACAGTGGATCCCCCCCGCATAACGTTTTAATTTACCGTGCAAAGAGGGCTCATTGTATCGAAATAATCGGGTATTGCGAATGAATTTTCCCCATAAGAAATAATGTAAATCGAAATTAATCCGTGGCAAGACACCCAAAAGTAAAAAAAAAATTTTTACCACATGAAATATACATTTTCCCCTAAACACAACAAAGAGAGGATAACATGCACAATAGTAGTGAATTACATGCACATATATATTGTGCATGTACTACTCTACTAAATGAAGAATAAATGAGACACTACCTTTATTGAAGATAGCACAATGACTGATGAACACTGTGATCCCTGGAGTAGGTGCCCTTTTCCTCCTAGATACTGTAGGTCCTGTTGGCATACTTTCCTTTCCAGAACAGGCCTTAATCACACTGTGTATCCACTACGTTTCTTAAATCGTCTCAAACCAACCTTGCTGCTTTAATTCACTCAATATGAGCACAAGTTTGTCAGTCAATTTTCCTGATCACCTGTGTTAGTTCGACTTGTGTGGGGTTGCATCCTGGGGAGACAAGATTAAGGACCCCAATGGAAATAAGTAGACAGTTCTTCGATGACACTGACTTTTTTGGGTTTAGCCTGGGTGGCCAAATCCTCTGGGGTTAATTTCTTTTCTTGGTATTCTCAATACAGCCACACCAACAACGGTGCTGCATCAGCAGCCAGCTGACGGTGGAACAGCAGCAACAGACGATGCACAGCAGCAACAGACGATGCTACAGCAGCAGCAGACGATGCTACAAGCAGTCAACTGGACGAATGTTACAGGCAGCACAGACGATGCTACAGCAGCAGCAGACGTTGCTACAGCAGCAAGCAACGATGCTACAGCAGCAACTCTGACGCATCTGTGCTACAGCATCAACTGACGATGTTACAAGCACAGCAGACGATGCTTACAGCAGCAGCGAACGATGCACAGCAGCAGCAAACGATGCTACAGCAGCAGAACTGGACGTACATGCTACAGCACAACTGACGATGTACAGCAGCAGCAGGACGATGCTACTGCAGCGCAGCAGCAGACATGCTACAGTGCAGCAGCAGCAGCAGACGATGCTACAGCAGCAGCAGAACGATGGCTCAGCAGCAACAGAAGATTTACAGCAGCACAGACGATGCTACAGCAGCAGCAGACGATGCAATACAGCACAGCAGACGATGCTACAGAGCAGCATCAGACGATGCTACAGCAAGCAGCAACATGCTACTAGCAGCAGCAGACGATGCTACAGCAGAAGCAGACGAAGCGTAAACACAGCAGCAGACGATGCTATCAGCAGCAGCAGACGATGCTACAGCAGCAGCAGCAGCAGCAGCAGACATGCTTACAGCATCATCAGACGATGCTACAGCAGCAGCAGACATGCTACAGGCTCCAGCAGCACAGACGATGCTACAGCAGCACAGCAGCTGACAGTGCTAGCAGCAAGCAGCAGAACGATGCAACACGCAGCAGCAGACGATGCTACAGCAGCAGCACAGCTGACAGTGCAGCAGCAGCAGCAGCTGTACCATCCAATAGTAGCGATGGTTGATTGGGGTTTATTATACAACCTGTGCCAGCTCGGAGACAATGCACTCCACTTTCATACTTATCAATGATCTTTTCTTCATCTGCTATTGTCTAATTCTCACCCTTATTGCTGTAGGTTGGCATTAGAAAAGGCATACTTGGGGCCCTGGTTCACTTATTTCCAGAAAAAGCACGCGAAAACACTGTAATAAAACGAAATATTTTTCCAGATTGTATGGTTGATGTTACCGCGGAGGCCTGGCTGGTAAACAATGCCACTGGCTGCAACATGTGAGGCTGGCTGAGGGGCACATTGGACGCGTCTCGGACGAAAATCGGTGAGCGGGTTTTGGTCGGTACATGCGAGGCAAAATTTTTGCGATTAAAGCAAGCAGTATGCGGATGTAATCGTTATTTTGATGCCAACGGTATGCGGTGGCCACTGTACTGTAAACACCGAATTACAGAAAATATCTACCTGGATGAGGACTAACAAACTTACACAAACATTGACAAAACCTACGTCATTCAGTTTTGTAACAGAGTACAGATGTACCTCGTTAACATAACGATAAACAGATCACCTATCACAAAGCAACAGAGGGAAAATTCCCTTAGGAATCAACCTTGATAATAGACTCAAATTCATACACGATATACAACAAATTCTAAGAAAATTTCCAAGACTGTAGGCATACTATCGAAGATACGGTACTATATTCCCACAGTCAGAGCCCTCCTGGGCCTTTATCACTCTCTTATTTATTACCCCTATCTCACCTATGAATTTTGTGCTGGGGCCAACAAAAAAACAATTACATCTCAGACCACTAAATACCCAACAAAAAGGCTGCCGTTAGAATGATACAAATCTCACTACAGGCAGCACACTCCACCAATATTCAAAACCACTCAACCTACTCCACCATACAAAACATTTCATACTTTTTACTGCAGCCCTATAACAATACATAGAACACTTTAACTCTGATATTAACCCACCCCTCAAACATCTTGCCCAACCTCAACAGAACACATGACCTATTAACACAAGCACAGATCACTCTTTGATGTTCCTCGTGTCCATCTCACGCTATGCAAAAACTCATTGCAACATAAAAGACCCATAAAATCTGGAATTCATTACCTGTAAATATAATAAAGAAACACTACCTGTTTATAAATTCAAGTCTCTTCCTCAAAATCACTTACCTCAAAAACCAGTAAATAATGAATAACCTGAACCTTATAAAATTGTATATCCTATATGTACTCTCACAATTATATCTACACAAATCGTTAAACCTAGGACCCAATCTAACTTTGTTATTTTTATTTAAAATACACTACCTAACAGAATACTCCATTCGACTGAATGTACAGCAATGCAAGCAAGCCATATGAACTTGTCTTTGTAATACTCATGGTTGTGGCTTTAAATAGTTATCTGTTACAATATGTTTTATCAATCACTGATTACATCATTGCTTAGTTAATCTAAGTTAATTTTAAACCCTTTGACTGTCGCGGGCTGTGTATAACGTTTTGAGAGGTCAGACCGTGTTTGACGTATAATATACTCATAAAATTCTAAGCGGCTTCAAATCAGGCAGGAGAACAGCTATTAGCCCACATGTGAGAGAATGGGTCTGTGTGGTCATGTTTACCTGGAGTTAACCTGAGAGAGTTTCGGGGGTCGAACGCCCCTGCGCCCGGTCTGTGACCAGGCCTCCGGTTGGATCAGCGCCTATCAACGGGAGGCTGTTCTGCCTGTCTTGGCTGCTAACGCAAACCCACGGTACAGAGCACACAGCCCGCTGACAGAACTGACTTTAGGGTGCTTGTCCAGTGCCCGCTATGAATACTGACCAGGGGTCTGTTGGGTAATCCCCCTATATGGGGCTGGAGGCAGTTGAACAGTCTCGGCCCATTACACTTATTGTATGGTCTCTAACGTGCTAGGGATACCCTGCTTTTCATTGGGGGGAAGGTGCAATCGTCTGCACAAGTCTATTGCTTTCGTAGTGAGTGATTTTCGCTGTGCAAGTTCGTACTAAGTCCCCTCTATGGAATTTCCAGGTGTATATAAATCATGTATCTTCTCCCCTCCCTATCCCTGCGTTTCCAATGGATACAGGTTTAAGAAACCATTCAAGAGCGCGTCCCAGTAATTGAGGTGTTTTAAGTCTCCAGTTTATTGCGCGCCGTGAAAGTTTCTCTTGTACATTTTTCTAGGTCAGCAATTGCACACTTGCCTTGAAAGGTTGCTGTTAGAGTGCAGCCATATTCCAGCTAGATAGATACAAGGATCCTGAAGAGTGTCCAATCATGGTCTTTGCCCCCTAGTTATTATGAAGGTTCTCATTATCCATCCTGTCATTTTTCTAAGCAGATCGATTGATACAATGTTATGGACCTTGAATGGTGGTGCACCACATTAAAAAAAATCCTGGAGCACGCAGTGCATAATGAGAAAAAAAAAAAAACCTCCGACCGGTTTTTTTTAATTAAAATGCCGACTTGAGGCTATTTTCGTATAGTATTGTGGTTGTATTCTCGTTTTCATGGTCTCATTTGATATGAATGGAACTATAATTTGTGAAATGGAGTGATTTTTTATTAATTTTACTATATAAAGAACCTGGAAATGGAGCGCAAGTACAGGAAATGTTTGATTTTTGCCGATGTTCAAAAGTAAACAAATGAATGTCATTGTTCCAATAATGTCCAAATAGTCAATTCTAAACGCAGTCCATGAATGGGTGATGGTAATTTTTACATTATTACAGTATTTGCAGTAGTCTTCATAACAGTAAATCTCTATTTTATTGTTTGAATAAAATTTCAAAATAAAAAGCAAGAGTAATATCACAGGTGACCTGGAAGACATGACGTGCTATGATGAACAAAGAGAAATCTTAGTTTAGAGAGCCAGGAATGTCTGCATTGTCATTCTGGACCTTAATTTGAAATTGTCGTATTTTTTAATTTTCGTGAAATTGACGCAAATTTGCAAATTTCTGACCATGTAAATGGTGAATTTGAATTCGTAAATGGCAGTTTCCTTGTTCTCAATCGATAGAAAAAAGTAGAGTTTTCTGAAGAAAATAGTTATGAGTTTGGTTGACTGGAATAAACGGAATTACCGAAAATAGGCTCAAAGTGGCGAAATTGGGGGCCGATTTTTATAACCCTTTGAGGGTCGAACAAGGCCTCTCCGAAACGTCGATCTCAGGGTTGGCCATATTTAAAAAAAAAAAAAAAATTATTTTCTCTTTGAAAAGATAGAGATCTTTTCCCCGATCATACAAGACACCAAAAGTTGAAATTTGATAGAAAGTCTTAAAAACGGAATGATGCTCTCCGCAAAGGTTATCGTTCTCCGGCGATGTTAACGCATCGGCGATTTTGCCCACTTTGAGCCCCATTTTCTCGGCCAATTTCACTGTACTAGTCACAAAAAACATGAATATTTTACGCATAGAATCCATTTTATTCTTCATCGCAGGGAGCAAGAAAAACCACTCATTTTATAAAATTCAACTAACCATTACAGTGGTCAGAATTTAGCATTTTGCCAATTTTCACACAAATACAAAAGATGGACCATTTCCTAATAGGGTCAGAATAAACAAGAAAACATTCCTGGAACAAAAACGACATTTCCTCCTAGCATTAGTCCACGTCTCAAGGCCCCTCTTATATCTTTTGCTTTCCCATTTGAATTTTTAGGGGGGGGGGGGGTATCACAAAAAATATAAGATTTACTGTTATGCAGAATACTGCATTAGTGTAAAAAATGTATAAATATTATTGGTGCACTTGTGAAAGAATATTAGACTTCACCAGTGACGTTTATTGCACTCTCTATACGCATTGCACGATTTGTTTACTTTTGAAGTTTGGTAAAAATCGAACATTTCTGCTACTTTGAGGCTCAATTTCAAGGCACCTTTCTTTTGTAGAAACCGAGTCAAATCACTCAATTTCTGTAATATGCCTTTCCAATCTATAAAAATGAGACCAGAATACTAGAATACAACCAATAAATACCATAACGAAAATACAACTGCAAATGTCGCTGATATTATAGTATTAAAAAAAAATGGTCCAAAGTTTTTTTTTTTCTCATTATGCACTGTGTGCTGCAGATTTTTTTAGACTGTGCACACTGACCACATAGACCCGTCATTCTTTCATATGAAGGCCTCCAGCTTTTCACCCCTAGATTTTGAGGCCGCTAGAAATTTATGGAGTACTGTACGTCAAAAACCCCTACGCGTAAGACGACTAAGTACGACGAAAACCCTCAAGGGTTTAAATATCGCCGAAGTCGCTAACTTCGCGAGAGCGTAATTCGCGTCCAGTTTCCATCAATTTCGTTTTTTTGGGTCTTTACAATCGGGAAAAGATTCTCTATCATTCATAAGAAAAAATAATTTTTTTTTTTTCGAATATTTTGCGACACCAGGGAGCAACTTCAGGATTGGGCCTTCGACACAGTCAAAGGTTAAGCCAGCCTAATCTATCATATAAGTGGTTTGCATGCTGCTCCTTACCTGTATTTTTTGTACATCAGTTGTAATGCTAAAATTACTAAATAAATAAAATAAATAAATAAGTCCTACAATCTATATTACATGTAAAAAAAATTTTTGTTTTAATTCTTACAAGGGTGTCAGGAACTGGATTAATTGTCAGGTAAGGCCCTGCTTTACGGCATTTCGCCTTACAGCGTTCCCATCTAGGCGATGTCAATTATGACCAAAATTTTGCTATAACGCAAGCAGTTTTTCAAATATGCGCCCCCACCCAGTTTTGTTTACAATTGCAGTGTTTTAAATGATTACTGCATATATTATACATACACTGATAATTTACTTATTTACCTTACCTAAAATATACTTACACACGGGTGCGGGTGGTGCAGGTACACATTTAAAATCGCTAAGAGTCTCTATACTCCATGAACGCCAATTCTAACGAAATAAAATCACTCTTGGGCACACCAATGTCTTATTTTAAACATCAATATAGGATATCATTAATCCATCTATGATATTGTTCCTCAAAATTATTATGAAACCCATTACATAGCAATAAACAATGATACAAACACTCATCAGAATAAAATTGATGTAAATATGAATTTGTTCTACAAAGCAAGACTTGGTAGGTAGTGTCGAGAGAAGAATAAACGAGTTATCTCTAGTGCAAATACACTGGGGTTAACTGTAGAAAAATATACTTTTTGTATCCCTTTAGCGCACAAAATGCGTGCTAGGAAGGAATAACAGGGAAAATTCCGGTCGAGGGTGGATCTTTAAGAGGCGATAGGTGTCGCGCCGATCGGACTAGGGGAGTCAGAGGCGGAGAGAGCAACAGTCGGAGGGTGGGGTCGTCAACAGAGAAAGTGGGTGTTGTCGCGGGGAGTTCGGAGGCTAGGGGCGTTATATTTTATATGGGTCACAGCACTCAACGGTACAAGAGTACTTTCTCGCACACGAGGCTCAGCACTGCATAATGATTTGGATGCTTATGTTAGGGTGTGACATACACTCTTAGTATCATACTACGTAAGGTACTGTGTCTTTGGCGTACGTATTATTGTGTGACGCATCGAACGCAGGTTAGAATGTCAGTCCAGTTAAAAAAATTAACCAAACCCTTCAACCCCGTGTCGAATCCGCGAGCACTAGCCCCTATAGTCAGTACATTCAACCCAAAGCTCTAGGTGGGGATCGAGACAGGACACTTCCAGTGACCTCAACTTGTCCTAGTGGCATTAGAAACAGAGGAGAAGAGAAGTCAGCCCAAGAATCAGGATTGGTAGTACCTGAGTGTGATGGAAGGGGATTTCCCTTCCAAACAGTAACTAATCCAATCTCTCACCTCCCCTCCAGTCTTTTTTTCACATACACTAGAAGAATTGCCCAATAAATGGTAATGTCTTATGCTGTTAATGTTTCATTCACATGTCCCATTGGTATTGAGAAACGCTAACAAAACAAGACACCAGGAATGACACAACTCGATGAACAAACTCCTCAGTCTTGAACAAAATTATCAACTACCAGAATGAACTAACTGATAGCCAATATGACCATCAAGCAGTCATAGATTGCATACCAACAAATAATATCTCTTAATATACAAAGGTTGGAAGAATCAGTAAAAGAATGAAGAACAACTTAGATAACCATTCATGACTACTTTGCCTCTCCAAGAAGATAAACTGAGCAAGATAAACTATCGGACGCAGTAATAGTTAAACAGTCCACTTTTTCCCAGTGATATGACCCAAACAAACAGTAAAGAATTACTCTGCAGATCATAAAGGACCAAACAATTTTATTAACCAAGTCAGAAATAAAAGAAGCCAGGTTAACTAGGATCCATGGTAAAAAAATGTTTATTCTTAGATTACCTATCTCCATGACAGGAAAAAAGACTTAATTATTGCATCTATAAAGTAAAGAAGAGGTAGTACAGAAGTCTAAGCCATTCCGTTACACAGCCATACACAAATGTATGGCCAGACCAACAAGGGGTGGCACAGCCAAATACTACTCGAGACCAACTAGAATGTAACAACTAAACTTGCACTAAGGGATTGAAACATGGGGAATAAATAAAGCCAAATTCAAATCCAATACCTACAAAAACCTCTCACATTGACATAAACATTACAGAGTTCCCCACAGTCAAACCATTAGCCAATTTAGTACAAAAACCTAGGAAGTATATAACTATTGCACGCATGAAACAAAGATCAACTACTACTCTCAGGTGACTTCAATAAAATCTCCTCTAGACCAGTGACCCACACGTTACGGAATTCACGAACACAATGAGTAACTGTATGATGCTGACTACCAACAGTAACAAAACCTACAAGAGTTAACAGAGACTAGTGTTTTTCCCTACTTGAACCCACATCGGACCACACCATCTCCCCTTTAAAACAGGCAATAATTACAGATAATACCCAGACCACTACCCTACTTTTTCTCATACAACTCTTGGTAAATTACCCCAAGACTCTACTAAAGTCACCTTCAGACTTCACAATAGGCAGCCATTAATAAACTTCACAACTGCAGTAGCAAACATTGACTGGCACACTGAGCTAGAAATCTATACAGATTTGAACGAAGTATTATAATTTTCTAAAAAAAACCCAATACCTCTATAAACAAGAAGCACTGACCCCTAAAAAATACTAAAACAGATGACACAAAGAGACTGAACAGACCCCTGGTTAACACTCCAGCATTCTGCAAATCCATAAATACAAAACACCAATATGAAGAAACAGAACAGAATGGGTCACATAGCCAACCCAGAGACAAAACAACAACGTACTCGTCAATCCTAACCAGCCAGATAAGAAGGGCAAAAAAATGTATTAAGAGAATCAGATTTATCCAACTTACGAGGTGATATAAAAAATACCTGTAAAACCCAATCAAAATTCTAGGAACAAAAAAGATTATCACGAAATAGCGAAATAAGAATTACAAAATCAGAATGAACCCCAACTCCCACCACAGAAACAGCAAACCAGACTCAAATGACTTCTTCTCCACAATGGACCAAACCTTGCCAATAAAACCCAAGCTCAGATACCCTGCCACCAAATGACTACCTCACTGGCAAAACTACCACCCGAACACACTTTTCCTAGCTCCGACTAACCCAAACGAAGTCATCCCTTATTATCAACAATACCTAAAAAACAAGGCAGGAGATTATTAAATACCTTACCACCCTTAAATTACAAAAAAAGTGGTCACAAATTGCTATCACCAAAACCCCCCCATTTTTTGCAACACCTTTAACTAATCCATTGAATCCTCCACCTAACCCCACAATACTCAAAATAGCAAGGGTCAACCCCGATACCACAAAGGAGAGACCAAACAGAGTTAATAACATTAGGAGCCAATATTCCAACTTACACCCTCCTCAAAAATCTTGAAAAATTAATTCATAAACGAATCTACTCCCTACATTAACTCCCAAAACAAACTCAACCCAGCCAATTAGGATTCATGCCAAATAAAAATACTAATGATGCTATTATTGACACATGCTAGAACGTAAATACACTGCACAATAGAGAAAAAAGACGTCCCGACTGGGGATCTTCATGACTTACGTAAAAGCTTTTGATACAGTTTAACCATGACTGCTCCTCGTAAAATTGTCACACTATGGTATAAGAGGGCACTATCCCTCAACTACCTCAAGGCAAACCTCAGCAACAGAACCAATATGTGTATGCAAATAGGGCAAACTCTTTTCTGCACAAAACCAATGTACAGTTTGGTGTTCCCAAGGGAAAGTGTCCTTGGCCCTCTTCTCTTTCTCCTATACATAAATACCATACCACAATGGCTTTCGCAATTACTCAAAACCCCCACTATTGCAGATGACACTACATACGTCTTCTCCCACCCCGAGCGCCAGTCACCTAGCCAATACTGTAAATACTGAATTACAGAAAAATATCTACCTGGATGAGGACTAAAAACTTACACTAAACATTGACAAAACCTACTTCATTCAGTTTGGTAACAGAGCTACAGTGTCTCCTCTTAACATAATGATAAACGGATCACCCTATCACAAAGCTCGCAGAGGGAAAATTCTTAGGAAATCCACCCTGATAATAACTCAAATTTCCAATACACTTATACAACAAATTTGCTAAGAAATTTCTGCAAGACTGTAGGCATACTATCGAAGATACGGTACTAATGCTCCACGTCAGTTAGCCCTCCTGGCCCGCCATAATCACTCTCTTATTTACCCCTATCTCACCTATGGAATTTTGTGCATGGGGCTCAACAACAAGTAAACAATCTCAGACCACTAATTACCCAACAAAAGGCTGCAGTTAGAATGATACAAATTTCTCACTATAGGCAGCACACTTCCACCAATATTAATAAAACTAAACCTATTCACCATACAAAACATCATACTCATTAACTGCACCTAATACATACTAGAACACTTAACTCTGAAATTAACCCACCCCTCAAACATCTCCTTGCCCTCACCTACAAAGACACATGACATAACAACAAGGCACAGATCTACTCTTTGATGTTCCTCGTGTCCATCTCACACTTGCAAAAACATTCATTGCCACATAAAAGGGACCCTAAAATCTGGAACTCATTACCTGTAAATATAAAAGACAAAAAAACACTACCTGTTTATAAATTCCAAGTCTCTACTCAAAGATCACTTACTCACCCATAAACTCAAATATAATTCTGAAATAACTGAACCTTATAAATTGTATATCATTAAATGTTTCTCACAATTATATCACATTAATGTTAAACCTAATACCCAATCTAACTTACCTATTTTTTAAATACACTACCTAACAGAATACTCCATTCTACGTGAATGTACAAACAATGCATACAGCCTATGACCCTGTCTTTGTAATAACTCACTTGTGCTTATTAGTAACTGTTACATTAAAGTTTTTTTATCAACCGATAGTCATCATTTTGCTTAGTTCTCTTAAGTAATTTAAAAGAGATGTCTCAGCCCGTAATGCTATGCATAGGATAAGTGCTTTTGGCATACTGCTTCTTTTTTCTGTATATTTTATTTGTACCCTGTAGTGGGTCACAAATATTTTATAAATAAAAATAAATAAATTAAATAAATAAATAACATAAACGAGATGTCTTACCAAAAAAACGTCTGAACCTCCTGTATAGAGTCATAAACCTTAAGCGGAGAATAAATGACACAATACTCAAATGCTTCTCACGAGATAGGAAAAATTCTTGATCTTAGGAAAACAAATAGTAGGTCAACTGTACACAAGAATCGAACGAGAATGAACTATCACATTTCTCAGGGATACTAATCTTACAGAGAATAACCTAAACAAGTCCAACCCTAAAAGCCTACGTAGTGTAGTGTAGTATTGCTCCATATTGTTCAAATTTCATGAAAACAATCTCTAGTAATTACATACTCAACTACCATCCATTTTCTGTGATTTACTAGTAAGCATAAGTCACCTTATGTATTTTCTCTTATTTACATTTGTTTGCTTAAACATTACTGAATTGATACTTTCTCTGTCCATATTACTCTTACCTCATATTTTTTTTAATTACTATCATTTGAATTATCTTACTATCTAAAATTAATAATTCTCATTTATCTTTAACTATAATTTCCAATTTACTCCCTTAACATTTTTAGACATTTAATACCCTTTGAGGGTTTTCGTCCGTACTAGCTACGATTTTTACGACGTAAGGGTTTTTTGACGGTACTATTACCATAAAATTCTAGCGGCCTCAAATCTAGTGATAGAGAACAGCTGGTAGAGCCTTCAACGTTGAAAGAATGGGTCCTATATGTGGTCAGTTGCACAGTCTAAAAAAAAAATTCCTGCATGCACACAGTTTGCATAATGAGAAAAAAAAACTTTGACCATTTTTTTTCTTAATAAAATCACGACTTTTGCCAGTGTCTATTTCCGTATGTATTATATATGGAGTTGTATTCTAGTTTTCTTGGTCTCATTTTACATAGAATGGAAGACATATTACAGAGAAATTGATGATGATTTCTGACTGGTTTTTTACAAGCGAAAGTGCTTGAAATTGATCTCGAAAGTAGCAGAAATGTTCGAATTTTTTACCAAACTTCAAAAGTAAGAACAACTCGTGCCAAGCGAGCAATACACGTCAACTGGTGAGTCTAATATTCTTTCACAAGGTGGCACCAATAATAATTTATAACCATTTTTTTACTCTAATGCAGTCGTCTGCATAACAGTAAATCTTAATATTCTGTTTTGTGAAAATAAAAAATTCAAAGTGGAACAGCAAAAGAATATAAGAGGGACTTAGACATGACTAATGACTAAGGAAAATGTCATTTTAGTGCCAGGAATGTCTTTCTTGTTTTTCTGGACCCATTCCAAATTGGCATCTTTTTGAAATTTGGTGAATTGGCAAAATTGCTAAATTCTGACCACAGAACTGGATAGTTGAATTTCATAAATGAGTGGTTTCTTGCATCCATTCGTCGTAAAAAAATGGAGTTCTAGAGCGAAAAATTCAAGTTTTTTGTCGACTAGTACAGTGAAATTGCCGAAATGGGGCTCAAAGTGGGCCAAAATCGCCGATGCGTAAACATCGCCGAGACCGCCTAACTATTGCGAGAGCATACTTCCGTAAAGTTATCTATCAATTTCAAACTTTTGGTGTCCCTTTTATGACCGAGAAAAGATTCTCTATCTTTCATAAGTAGAAAATAATTTTTTATTTTTTTAATTTGGCCGACCCTGAGAACGAGTGTTTCGGAAGGGCCTGTCGACCCTCAAAGGGTTAATAACCATTACTTGTCTAAGTTACCTTAACCTGTATTTAAATTACCACATTTACTATCTTAGAGTACCCTTAATTACCTTGTGCTGCCATATAACCTCAGTAACTACCAGTTCAATATTGATGAAAATAAACATTAGCTTTTTCAGTTTTTTGTAATCATTAATACTTACAAAATTTTAATAAACACCATATTTACTACCAGTAATTTACTTTTGTACATTAAACATTATTTTAATACTTCCCCATTAACATTTTTGTTGCCAAATTTTCAATTTTTGTATATTCAAACTCCAACCTTTAAATATCCTTTGTACCTGTGTACCTGTCTACCTATCTATCATAATTATAACACAAGACATTACCCTGTATTTATAACTATTATTCTTTTGGTACTTTAATTTGAATTATATTTTGTCAATTTAAATCAGTTATACACCTGACTTGTCCAAAAAAACCCTATACCAGACTCTAGAGCAATTGTCAAGTACCATTTCATTTGTAATTTTTTTATATTATAAGTTAATATTATAAATCCTACTCTAAGATTCTTTTTTTTTTATTCTTTTGCTACCTTAACCTTGTATATTGTTTTATCTTGTCAATTTAAATCTAGTTATACTCTAATTCTTGTAAACAACTTATATAACACCTTAGTCAATTACAATTGAAGTCTTGAGCCTTTTTTTATAAAATTATTAGATTAACTCAGTTGTACTATAGTCAATACCAAATTCATTATAATAGACCAATTGCAATTACTAGTGAGAGACGGTGCTATTTTTAATTTGTATTGTTATTTATTAAGATAAAATCTAGTTGTACTATAGCTCATTCTAGCTCAAAACATAGACTCCACAAAAGTCATTATATTAGACCTTAGTGCAATTATTTGATTACCACTTTATTGTCCGCACAACTTATATTGTAGTCCCTTTTATATTATAATTCTAACTTTAATAAAGAATACCTTTTAAAGTACTACCTACATCATAATTCCCCAGCTCCATTATTTGATATCACTTTATTGATTTTCACACACAAATTATTTTAGTCCCTTTTATAATGCCTTCCTTATTTTAGCTTTAAAAAACTACCTTAAGCTCATTATTTTTTACATTTGTATTAAATAATTCAGGTTGCTATTTTTTTAGCTTTAGAATATTTACTTTGTTTTATACTTAATTCTAACTATGATTCACTACAAATTTTTATGATTACAAGCATTGACCTGATACCTAACCTCTTAATTTAATGACTTAAATGGTTCACACAGTTACTTGTAATTTACTACACAGCCAGAACAAACAAGGCACTTCACAGGAGAGCCAACAACAACATAACTATCCTTTAACTACAATAACAGATCGTTTAAGCAAGCATTACATGACCTCCTAGCAATACTAAATTCCTTGCATGCCAATATGGTCCATCATTACACAAACGAAACCTTGCTAAAGCCTGATACTACCAGATGTCCTGGCCATTCCTGTTACACAGCCATACAACAACTGTAGGGCCAGACCGACCAAGGGGATAGGTCACAGCTATATACTATACTCAGACCAAACTAAATGTATCACTAATACTTGCACAGGGATAACATGGGTAATATATAATAGCTAAAATCAAATCCCAAAAGAAATACCTACAAAAAACCTCTCACAGTGATAAACATCTACAGAGTTCCACAATCAAACCAATAGCCAATTTAGTCAAAACCTAGGAAGTATGATAACTGGATTTACGCATTGAACAAAGAAGCACTTACTACTCTCAGGTGACGTTCAATATAAATCTCCTGCAAGACCAGACCACAGACTAACTGAATTCACAAATCACAATGAGCTAACTGCATGTTGCTACAAGCATAACAAAACCTACAAGAGTTTACGGATGACTAGTGTTCCCTACTTGACCACATCTGGACCAGCACCATATCCCCTTTAAAATCAGCAAAATTACAGAATAAAACCACAGACCACACCCTACTTTCCTCATAACAACTCTGGTAAAAATACCCCAAGACACTACTAAAGTCGACCTACAGACTTCACAATGAGGCAGCCATTAAAAACTTAAACAACAGCAGTAGCAAACATTGACTGGCACACTGAGCTAGAAATCTATACAATATTGACGATTGTTTTAAAATAATTTTCTAAAAATTACCTCAATACCTCTATATCAAGCACTGCCCTAAAAAAAACTAAAACAGTTGACAGCTTAAGAGACTGAAACAGTCCCTGGCTAACACACCCAGCATCCTCAAATCCATAATACAAAACACCAATATGAAAAACAGTACAGAATGAGGTCACATAACCAGAGACCAAACAAAACGTTACTCGTCAATCCTAACCAGCCTGATGAAAGGCAAAAAAACTTTATTATGAGAACAGATTACCTACTTACGAGGTGATATAAAAAAAGACCTGGAAGACCTATTCAGAAAATTCTGGGAACAAAAAAGATACACTAAATAGCGAAATAAATTAGCAAAAATCAGATGAACCCCCAACTCCCTCGCAACAGAAACACAAACAGTACTCAATGATATCTTCTCCACTATAGGACAAACCTTGCCAATAAAATCCCAAGCTCAGATACCCACCAAATGACTACCTCACATCACTGGCAAACTACCCGAACAACACCGTTCCCTCAACGCCGATCTAACCCATACGAAGTCTCCCTTATTATCAATACACTAAAAAACAAGGCAGGAGATTTAAATACCTTAACCACCCTTTATATACAAAAAATTGTCACAAGTACTATCACCAAACATTGAACACACTTTAACAAATCCATTGAAATCCTCTCACCTTCCCTACAGCTCTCAAAATACAAGGGTCACCCCGAACCTTAAAGGAGGAGACCAAACAGTGTTGAATAACTATAGGCCAATATTCCAATTTACACTCCTCACTCAAAAATCTTCGAAAAATTAATTCATAAACGAATCTACTCTACCTCATCTCCTAAACATTCTCCCCCCTGCCAATTTGGGGATTCAGGCCTAATAAAAACTACTAATGATGTCTAATATACACATGCTAGAACTAATAACACTGCAATATAGAAAAAAAGAAGTCCCACTGGGG
Source organism: Cherax quadricarinatus (assembly GCF_026875155.1). Classification (NCBI taxonomy): domain Eukaryota; kingdom Metazoa; phylum Arthropoda; class Malacostraca; order Decapoda; family Parastacidae; genus Cherax; species Cherax quadricarinatus. The sequence goes on from NW_026480907.1 coordinate 26,314, forward strand.
ACTTCATTGACTTAAGAGTTAAAGCTTTTTGATACAGTTGACCATGAACTTGCTCCACGTAAAAATTTGTCACACTATGGTATTAGAGAGGGCACTCCCTCAACTACCTTAAAGTCCATTCCTCAGCAACAGAAGCCAATAGTGATGTATCGCACATGGGGCAAGCTCTCTTCCGCTCAACAATGACAGTTGGTGTCCCAAGGGAAGTGTCCTTGGCCCTCTACTCTTTCTCCTATACATAAATGCCTACCAATATGCATCATAATTACTCAAACCCACACTTTTTTGCAGATGAAATCTACAGTACGTCTTCTCTCACCCGAGCCCAGTCACGCTACCCATACAGTGGATCCCCCCCGCATAACGTTTTAATTTACCGTGCAAAGAGGGCTCATTGTATCGAAATAATCGGGTATTGCGAATGAATTTTCCCCATAAGAAATAATGTAAATCGAAATTAATCCGTGGCAAGACACCCAAAAGTAAAAAAAAAATTTTTACCACATGAAATATACATTTTCCCCTAAACACAACAAAGAGAGGATAACATGCACAATAGTAGTGAATTACATGCACATATATATTGTGCATGTACTACTCTACTAAATGAAGAATAAATGAGACACTACCTTTATTGAAGATAGCACAATGACTGATGAACACTGTGATCCCTGGAGTAGGTGCCCTTTTCCTCCTAGATACTGTAGGTCCTGTTGGCATACTTTCCTTTCCAGAACAGGCCTTAATCACACTGTGTATCCACTACGTTTCTTAAATCGTCTCAAACCAACCTTGCTGCTTTAATTCACTCAATATGAGCACAAGTTTGTCAGTCAATTTTCCTGATCACCTGTGTTAGTTCGACTTGTGTGGGGTTGCATCCTGGGGAGACAAGATTAAGGACCCCAATGGAAATAAGTAGACAGTTCTTCGATGACACTGACTTTTTTGGGTTTAGCCTGGGTGGCCAAATCCTCTGGGGTTAATTTCTTTTCTTGGTATTCTCAATACAGCCACACCAACAACGGTGCTGCATCAGCAGCCAGCTGACGGTGGAACAGCAGCAACAGACGATGCACAGCAGCAACAGACGATGCTACAGCAGCAGCAGACGATGCTACAAGCAGTCAACTGGACGAATGTTACAGGCAGCACAGACGATGCTACAGCAGCAGCAGACGTTGCTACAGCAGCAAGCAACGATGCTACAGCAGCAACTCTGACGCATCTGTGCTACAGCATCAACTGACGATGTTACAAGCACAGCAGACGATGCTTACAGCAGCAGCGAACGATGCACAGCAGCAGCAAACGATGCTACAGCAGCAGAACTGGACGTACATGCTACAGCACAACTGACGATGTACAGCAGCAGCAGGACGATGCTACTGCAGCGCAGCAGCAGACATGCTACAGTGCAGCAGCAGCAGCAGACGATGCTACAGCAGCAGCAGAACGATGGCTCAGCAGCAACAGAAGATTTACAGCAGCACAGACGATGCTACAGCAGCAGCAGACGATGCAATACAGCACAGCAGACGATGCTACAGAGCAGCATCAGACGATGCTACAGCAAGCAGCAACATGCTACTAGCAGCAGCAGACGATGCTACAGCAGAAGCAGACGAAGCGTAAACACAGCAGCAGACGATGCTATCAGCAGCAGCAGACGATGCTACAGCAGCAGCAGCAGCAGCAGCAGACATGCTTACAGCATCATCAGACGATGCTACAGCAGCAGCAGACATGCTACAGGCTCCAGCAGCACAGACGATGCTACAGCAGCACAGCAGCTGACAGTGCTAGCAGCAAGCAGCAGAACGATGCAACACGCAGCAGCAGACGATGCTACAGCAGCAGCACAGCTGACAGTGCAGCAGCAGCAGCAGCTGTACCATCCAATAGTAGCGATGGTTGATTGGGGTTTATTATACAACCTGTGCCAGCTCGGAGACAATGCACTCCACTTTCATACTTATCAATGATCTTTTCTTCATCTGCTATTGTCTAATTCTCACCCTTATTGCTGTAGGTTGGCATTAGAAAAGGCATACTTGGGGCCCTGGTTCACTTATTTCCAGAAAAAGCACGCGAAAACACTGTAATAAAACGAAATATTTTTCCAGATTGTATGGTTGATGTTACCGCGGAGGCCTGGCTGGTAAACAATGCCACTGGCTGCAACATGTGAGGCTGGCTGAGGGGCACATTGGACGCGTCTCGGACGAAAATCGGTGAGCGGGTTTTGGTCGGTACATGCGAGGCAAAATTTTTGCGATTAAAGCAAGCAGTATGCGGATGTAATCGTTATTTTGATGCCAACGGTATGCGGTGGCCACTGTACTGTAAACACCGAATTACAGAAAATATCTACCTGGATGAGGACTAACAAACTTACACAAACATTGACAAAACCTACGTCATTCAGTTTTGTAACAGAGTACAGATGTACCTCGTTAACATAACGATAAACAGATCACCTATCACAAAGCAACAGAGGGAAAATTCCCTTAGGAATCAACCTTGATAATAGACTCAAATTCATACACGATATACAACAAATTCTAAGAAAATTTCCAAGACTGTAGGCATACTATCGAAGATACGGTACTATATTCCCACAGTCAGAGCCCTCCTGGGCCTTTATCACTCTCTTATTTATTACCCCTATCTCACCTATGAATTTTGTGCTGGGGCCAACAAAAAAACAATTACATCTCAGACCACTAAATACCCAACAAAAAGGCTGCCGTTAGAATGATACAAATCTCACTACAGGCAGCACACTCCACCAATATTCAAAACCACTCAACCTACTCCACCATACAAAACATTTCATACTTTTTACTGCAGCCCTATAACAATACATAGAACACTTTAACTCTGATATTAACCCACCCCTCAAACATCTTGCCCAACCTCAACAGAACACATGACCTATTAACACAAGCACAGATCACTCTTTGATGTTCCTCGTGTCCATCTCACGCTATGCAAAAACTCATTGCAACATAAAAGACCCATAAAATCTGGAATTCATTACCTGTAAATATAATAAAGAAACACTACCTGTTTATAAATTCAAGTCTCTTCCTCAAAATCACTTACCTCAAAAACCAGTAAATAATGAATAACCTGAACCTTATAAAATTGTATATCCTATATGTACTCTCACAATTATATCTACACAAATCGTTAAACCTAGGACCCAATCTAACTTTGTTATTTTTATTTAAAATACACTACCTAACAGAATACTCCATTCGACTGAATGTACAGCAATGCAAGCAAGCCATATGAACTTGTCTTTGTAATACTCATGGTTGTGGCTTTAAATAGTTATCTGTTACAATATGTTTTATCAATCACTGATTACATCATTGCTTAGTTAATCTAAGTTAATTTTAAACCCTTTGACTGTCGCGGGCTGTGTATAACGTTTTGAGAGGTCAGACCGTGTTTGACGTATAATATACTCATAAAATTCTAAGCGGCTTCAAATCAGGCAGGAGAACAGCTATTAGCCCACATGTGAGAGAATGGGTCTGTGTGGTCATGTTTACCTGGAGTTAACCTGAGAGAGTTTCGGGGGTCGAACGCCCCTGCGCCCGGTCTGTGACCAGGCCTCCGGTTGGATCAGCGCCTATCAACGGGAGGCTGTTCTGCCTGTCTTGGCTGCTAACGCAAACCCACGGTACAGAGCACACAGCCCGCTGACAGAACTGACTTTAGGGTGCTTGTCCAGTGCCCGCTATGAATACTGACCAGGGGTCTGTTGGGTAATCCCCCTATATGGGGCTGGAGGCAGTTGAACAGTCTCGGCCCATTACACTTATTGTATGGTCTCTAACGTGCTAGGGATACCCTGCTTTTCATTGGGGGGAAGGTGCAATCGTCTGCACAAGTCTATTGCTTTCGTAGTGAGTGATTTTCGCTGTGCAAGTTCGTACTAAGTCCCCTCTATGGAATTTCCAGGTGTATATAAATCATGTATCTTCTCCCCTCCCTATCCCTGCGTTTCCAATGGATACAGGTTTAAGAAACCATTCAAGAGCGCGTCCCAGTAATTGAGGTGTTTTAAGTCTCCAGTTTATTGCGCGCCGTGAAAGTTTCTCTTGTACATTTTTCTAGGTCAGCAATTGCACACTTGCCTTGAAAGGTTGCTGTTAGAGTGCAGCCATATTCCAGCTAGATAGATACAAGGATCCTGAAGAGTGTCCAATCATGGTCTTTGCCCCCTAGTTATTATGAAGGTTCTCATTATCCATCCTGTCATTTTTCTAAGCAGATCGATTGATACAATGTTATGGACCTTGAATGGTGGTGCACCACATTAAAAAAAATCCTGGAGCACGCAGTGCATAATGAGAAAAAAAAAAAAACCTCCGACCGGTTTTTTTTAATTAAAATGCCGACTTGAGGCTATTTTCGTATAGTATTGTGGTTGTATTCTCGTTTTCATGGTCTCATTTGATATGAATGGAACTATAATTTGTGAAATGGAGTGATTTTTTATTAATTTTACTATATAAAGAACCTGGAAATGGAGCGCAAGTACAGGAAATGTTTGATTTTTGCCGATGTTCAAAAGTAAACAAATGAATGTCATTGTTCCAATAATGTCCAAATAGTCAATTCTAAACGCAGTCCATGAATGGGTGATGGTAATTTTTACATTATTACAGTATTTGCAGTAGTCTTCATAACAGTAAATCTCTATTTTATTGTTTGAATAAAATTTCAAAATAAAAAGCAAGAGTAATATCACAGGTGACCTGGAAGACATGACGTGCTATGATGAACAAAGAGAAATCTTAGTTTAGAGAGCCAGGAATGTCTGCATTGTCATTCTGGACCTTAATTTGAAATTGTCGTATTTTTTAATTTTCGTGAAATTGACGCAAATTTGCAAATTTCTGACCATGTAAATGGTGAATTTGAATTCGTAAATGGCAGTTTCCTTGTTCTCAATCGATAGAAAAAAGTAGAGTTTTCTGAAGAAAATAGTTATGAGTTTGGTTGACTGGAATAAACGGAATTACCGAAAATAGGCTCAAAGTGGCGAAATTGGGGGCCGATTTTTATAACCCTTTGAGGGTCGAACAAGGCCTCTCCGAAACGTCGATCTCAGGGTTGGCCATATTTAAAAAAAAAAAAAAAATTATTTTCTCTTTGAAAAGATAGAGATCTTTTCCCCGATCATACAAGACACCAAAAGTTGAAATTTGATAGAAAGTCTTAAAAACGGAATGATGCTCTCCGCAAAGGTTATCGTTCTCCGGCGATGTTAACGCATCGGCGATTTTGCCCACTTTGAGCCCCATTTTCTCGGCCAATTTCACTGTACTAGTCACAAAAAACATGAATATTTTACGCATAGAATCCATTTTATTCTTCATCGCAGGGAGCAAGAAAAACCACTCATTTTATAAAATTCAACTAACCATTACAGTGGTCAGAATTTAGCATTTTGCCAATTTTCACACAAATACAAAAGATGGACCATTTCCTAATAGGGTCAGAATAAACAAGAAAACATTCCTGGAACAAAAACGACATTTCCTCCTAGCATTAGTCCACGTCTCAAGGCCCCTCTTATATCTTTTGCTTTCCCATTTGAATTTTTAGGGGGGGGGGGGGTATCACAAAAAATATAAGATTTACTGTTATGCAGAATACTGCATTAGTGTAAAAAATGTATAAATATTATTGGTGCACTTGTGAAAGAATATTAGACTTCACCAGTGACGTTTATTGCACTCTCTATACGCATTGCACGATTTGTTTACTTTTGAAGTTTGGTAAAAATCGAACATTTCTGCTACTTTGAGCTAAATTTTCCCAAGGCACCTTTCTTTGTAAAACCAGTCAAAATCACCCAATTTCTGTAATATGTCTTCCATTCTATAAAATGAGCCCAAAGAAAACTAGAATACAACAATAAATACCATACGAAAATACACTGCAAAGTCGCTGATTTATTAAAAAAAATGGTCAAAGTTTTTTTTTTTTTTTCATTATGCACTGTGTGCTGCAGGATTTTTTTTAGACTGTGCACACTGACCACATAGACCCATTCTTTCATGTGAAGGCCTACCAGCTTTCTATCACTAGATTGAGGCCGCTAGAATTTATGAGTACTAGTACGTAAAAAACCCCCTACGCGTAAAACGTACTAGTACGACGAAAACCCTCAAAGGGTTAAATGTCAAAAAGTTAGAGTAAATTGAAATTATAGTAAAAATGATAATATTAATTTTAGAAAGTAATATCAATTGATAGTATTTAAAAAAAATATGAGGTAGTAATATGGACAGAGAAAGTATCAATTCAGCTAATGTTTAAAGCAAACAATAGTAAATAAAAAAATTACAAAAGGTGACTTATGTTTACTAGTAAAATCACAAAATGAGGTAGTTGATTATTTATTACTAAGAGATTGTACAATGAAATTTGAACAATAAAAGGAGCAAAACATACACTACACTACGTAGGCTTTTAGGTTGGACATTGTTTAGTTATTCTCTGTAAGATTAGTATCCCTGAAAATCGTGATAGATCATTCTCGTTCGTTATTGTTACAGTTGACCTACATTTGTTTTTCCAAACAAGAATTTTCCCATCTCTGTGAAGCTTTGGTGATTGTGTCTTTTATTCCCCCCTTTAAAGTTTTCTGACTCTATACAGGAGGTTTGAGTTTTTTGGGGAAAGAACCTTTTTATTTTTTATTTATTTATTTATTTATTTTTATTTAAAAATTTTGTGCCCCAATACAGAGTAAAAAAAATACAGAAAAAGGCATTTATGCCAAAGCCCTTATATATGCATAGCTTAGGGGCTGGTTTAAAAATTAATTAAGATGAACTAAGCAATGATGACATCGGGATAAAACTTTAATGTAAACAGATTATAAAAGCACAAGTGAGTTTACAAAGCAGGTCATATGGCGTATGATTGTTGTACATTCGTGAATGGAGTATTCTTTTTGGTAGTGTTTTTAAAAAAATATAAAGTTAGTTTGGGGTTTTTAGGTTTAACATTTTGTGTTTAAAATTTTGGGAAACTTTTAAATATACAATTTATAATTTTCAGTATTCTTTTTATTTGGTTTTGGGTGAGTAAGTGATCTTTGAAAGAGACTTGAATTTTAAACAGGTAGTTTTTTTTTTTAAAAATTTAAAGGAAATGAGTTTTCCAGATTTTAGGGCCTTTTATGTGCATTGAGTTTTTTGCAAAAGTGTGAGATGGACAGAGGAAAAACATCAAAGGTGATCGTCCCTTGTTTATGGTCATGGTTCTTTTGAGGTTGGCAAGGAGATTTTTTTGAGGGGAGGGTTAAATTTTCAGAGTTAAGTGTTCTAGTATGAATGGGTGCAGTAATAAGTAAATGTTTTGTAGGGTTGAATAGGTTTATGTATTAATATTGGGGGAGTGTGCGCCTATAGTGAGAATTTTTTACATTCTAACTGCAGCCTTTTGTTGGGTAATTATGGGTCTGAGAGGGGTTACTTGTTGTTGAGCCCATGCAAAAATTTCCATAGGTGAGATAGGGGAAAATAAGAGAGTATAGGGCCGGAGGGCTGACGTGGAGCATAGTACCGCTTGATATATCCACAGTCTTGGAAATTTTCTTAGAAATTTGTTGTATATGTTTAAAAATTTTGATTTATTAAAGGGGGATTCCTAAGAATTTTCCCTCTGCTAGTTTTGTGATGGGTGATCCTTTTATCTTTTTTAAAAGGGGGGACATCGTATCTTTTTCCCCAAAACTGAATGAAGTAGGTTTTGTCAATGTTTAGTGTAAGTTTTTTAGTCCTACCCGGGTAATTTTTTTTCCTGAATTCTGATTTACAGTATTGGTAGCGTGACTGGGCTCGGGTGGGAGAAGACATGTAGTGCCCCATCTGAAAATAGTGTGGGTTGAGAAAATTGGAAGCTTTTGGTAGGTCATTTATTTAAGGAGAAAGAGAAGGGGCCAAGGACATTTCCCCTGTGGGACCCAACTGAAATTTGGGTTTGTGAGAAGGTTTCCCCCATTTGCATACACATATTGGCTTCTGTTGCTGAGTATACTTGGGGTATTGAGGGAGTGCCCTTTTATACCAAGTTGCAATTTTAGTGGAGCAAGCAGGGTTTAACTGACAAAAGCTTTACGTAAGTCAATGAAGATCCCCAGGGGGACTTTTTTTTTTCTCTATTGCATTTTTATATATGTTCTCATTGAAAATCATCATTGGGATTTTTATTGGCCTGAACCCAAAATTGGCGGGGGTTGGTATGTTTTGGGAGATAAGGTGGAGAGATTCTTTTATAAATTAATTTTTCGAAGATTTTTGAGGAGGGTTAAGTTGGTTTTGCCTATAGTTATTCAACTCTGTTTGGGCTCCCCTTTGTGGATGGGGGTGACCTTGCTATTTTGATATTGTGGGGAAGGGTGGAGGATTCAATGGATTTGTTAAAGAGTGTTGCAATGATTGGGATAGCATTTTGGACACTTTTTTGTATATAAAGGGGGGTAAGGTTTTAAATCTCCTCCTTTTTTTTTTAGCGTGTTGATAAAAAGGGGAGATTTCCCTTTTGGGTTAGTCGGAGCTGGGAACATGTGTTGGGAGTTCCCAGTGAGGTAGTCTTTTGGGGGGGTACTGAGCTTGGATTTTTTTGGCAAGGTTTTGTCCTTAGTGGAAAGAAGTCATTGAGTCTGTTGCTTTTTCTGTTGGTGGGAGGGGGGTTCATCGATTTTGCTAATTTTATTTCGCTTTTTCGTGATATCTTTTTTTTTTCCTAGAATTTCTGATAGGTTTTCCAGGCTTTTTTTATCACCTCGTAAGTTGGATAATCTGTTCTCATATAAAATTTTTTTTGCCCTTTTTTCAGGCTGGTTAGGATTGAGAGTCGTTTTGTTGGTCTTGGTTATGTGACCCATTCTGTACTTTTTTCATATTTGTTTTGTATTTTAAGGATTTGGAATTGGGTGTTAACCAGGGGCTGTTCAGTCTCTTAGCTTATTGTTTAGTTTTTTTTTGGGGATGCTTGTTATGAGGTATTGGGTCTTTTTTTTGAAAATTATTAATACATTGTCAATACTTATAATTTTTTTATTTTTAGTGTGCCAGTCAATTTTGCTCTGCTGTTTGGTTTAATGGCTGCCTCATTGAATCTGAGGTGACTTTAGTAGTGTTTGGGGGAATTTACAAAAAGTTGTTATGAGAAAAGTAGGGTGTGGTCTTGGTTTATCTGTAATTTTGCCTGATTTTAAGGGGATATGGGTTTTGGTCCAGATGTGGGGCAAGTAGGGAAACACATCTCTGTAACCTTGTAGGTTTTGTTACTGTTGGGAGCAACTACAGTTACCCTTGTGTTTGTGAAATTTAGTAAACGTGTGGGGCCTGGTTTGCAGGAGATTTATATTGAATCACCTGAGAGTAGTAAGTGTCTTTGTTCTTGCGTGCTCAGTATCATACTTCCTGGTTTTGACAAATTGGGTAATGTTTATGGAACCTGTAAATTTTATCAATGTAAAGGGTTTTTTTATTTTTGGGTTTTAATTTGGTATTTATTTCCCCTGTTCACCCTTTTGCAATATTAGTGATTCTTCGTTGGTCTGAGTATATATGGCTGTGCCACCCCTTTTTGGTCTGGCCTACGTTGTGTATGGGTGTTAACCAGGGAATGGCATAGCTTCTGTACTACCCTTTCTTTAATTTAATAAGCAATAATAAAATCTTTTTTCCTGTCAGTGAGTGGAAACTAAAATAACACTTTTTCTACCCTGGGACCGTAACCTGGCTTCTTTTTTTCTGACTCTGGTACAATAACACTTGTTTGGGCCTTTATGATCTGCAGAGTAATTTCTTTTCTGTTTGTTTGGTTTATATCACTGGGGAAAAAATGGACTGTTTAAATTTTACTGCGTCCGTAGTTTATCTTTCTCAGTTTTATCTTCTTGGGGGGCAAAGGTCACTGAATTTTTCTAAGTTGTTTTCCCTTCTTTTACTGATTTTCAACTTTGTATTAAGAGATATTTTTTGTTGGTAGGCTATCTATGCTGCTTGGATGGTCTTTTCACAGTTATCATTCCTGGTGTTTAAACTTTTTTTTCAAGACTGAGGATTTGTTCTCGATTTTTGTCATCCTGGTGTCTTTTTTTGTTACGTCTCAATACAATGGGACATATGAATGAAACATTAACAGCATAACACTTACCTTTTTTGGCAATTTTTCTTTGTGAATGGAAGACTGGAGGGGGAAGAGATTGGATTAGTTTTCTGTTTGGAAGGGGAAAACCCCTTCCATCAACCCTTACTACCCTCCCTTTTTTGGGGTTACTTTCTTCTCTGTTTTTATGCCACTAGGAAACCCCTGAGTCACTGGAGTCCTGTCCGAAAAAAACGTCCAGAGAGCTCCGTTTCTGGCGTCTTTTTTAAAAAATTTCCCTAAAATGGGGCCCAAAACTCTGTCAATGTACAAGTTGCCGATATGGCTTAAATCCTTTCAGGGGGATGTTTTCTAAATCTTTCCCTCCTACCCCACTTTCAAAAACTCCTTAATTTCTGAAGAAGGCACCTTCTTCCCTCTCTCTTCCCCCTCTGCGTAAAAATTTTTGAGCGCGATCTGTTGCTGTTCCTGCTGAAGCCCTTTCAGCTCCTCAGTGGTTAGCTCTTCGTTGTGGTCTCCACCAACTCTTCCACATCCTCCAAACTCACATCCAACCCATGGAACTCCCCAATGCCACATTAGAGTTCACAACTGACATAGGCTCATCAGGGTCAGCCACAAACCCTTCAAAATCCCTCTTGTGGACACAATCTGGCCACAATTTTCTCCAAGCAGAGTTTGAAGTCCTGGTAGTCACTCCCTCCTAAGCCTTACCTATAAGGCTTATGCAATGGAGGCTACTGAAGTGTTTTTTCCAAAAATCTCTTAGGGTCAATTGAGTGTCTGAGGTCACATTAAAGCACCTTTGAAACACTGCTTTGGTGTAGAGTTTTTTAAAGTTTGAAATGACCTGCTGGTCCATGGGCTGGAGGAGAGGAGTTGTATTTGGGGGCAAGAACTTTACTGTGATGAATCCAAACTCCTGCAGAATTGGGTCATCCAAGTTTGGAGGATGAGCAGGTGCATTGTCCATTACTAGGAGGCACCTGAGATCCAATTTCTTTTCCAGGAGGTAATTCTTCACACTAGGGCCAAACACTTCATTGAACCACTCGACGAAAATTTCCCTCATGACCCATGCCTTATTATTAGATCTCCAAAACACACATAACTTACTCTTCATAACATTGGTTTTCCTGAACACTCTGGGATTTTCAGAATGGTACACTAGTAATGGCTTCACTTTGAAATCCCACTAGCATTAGCACAGAACATGAGCGTCAGCCTATCTTTCGTAGGCTTGTGTCCTGGCAGTCCCTTTTCCTCCTGAGTAATGTAGGTCCTCTTTGACGTTTTCTTCCAAAAGAGGCCTGTTTTGTCACAACTGAACACTGTTCAGGCTTCAGTCCTTCAGCCTCTATGTATTCCTTGAATTCACTTACGAATTTTGTAGCTGCAATTTTGTCTGAACTGGCAGCCTCACCATGCCTTATCACACTGTGTATGCCACTACGGTTCTTAAATCTCTCAAACCAACCTTTAAATTCACAAATATCAGTACTCGTTGCAGGCAATTTCTTTACCAGATCGTCATACAACTGCCTAGCCTTTTCACAAATAATCGATGTCATAAAACTATCTCCTGCTAATTGTTTCTCGTTTATCCACACCAATAATAACTTCCCAACATCTTCGAGTACTGGTGATCTCATTTTTGTCAGCATATTTACCCCCTTTGCAACAACAGCTTCCTTGATTTCCTTTTTCTTGGCCACGATGGAAAATATGGTTTTATGGGATTTGTTTACATCCTGGCCAGTTCGGCCACACGTACGCCACTTTCATATTGTTCAATGATGTTTTTCTTAAATACAATCGTATTTCTCACCTTCTTTACCAAAGGCTTGGCACTAGGAGCTTTCTTTGGAGCCATGGTAGCTTATTTAGCAGTTGCAAGCACTAAAATGAATGGATTATGAAATATTTCGTATGAACAAGTGAAGGGACCGTCACTCACTGGTAAACAATGGCACACTGGCTGGGAAGGAGGCCGAGGCGGCTCAGAGCCATGAGTGCGCGTCCAGGACGAACGACGACTAGCGAGTCAACCGACCATTTGCGAGCCAATGTTTGGATGAAAATAACGCAACGATTTCCAAAAAGGACGACTATCAAGCCTGACGATTATCGAGGGACCACTGAGCATACACAGTACATTGTCCATAAAAGATAAAGGTGGCTTTGAAGCCACTGTCGGTTGCTATGAGCTCAGTCTTGTGATGTAGGGGAATATGCTTTATTACACTAATACAGTGGACCCTCGACCAGCGATGGCATCGATTAACGATAAATCTGACTAGCGATACATTTTATCGCAAAAATTTTGCCTCGATTAGCGCTAAAAAACTCGACCAACACTATTCCTTCCGTCTGAGACACGCCCACTTCTGGCCAGTGTTTACAAGCCAGCCAGCCACCGTGGTCGCTTCCAAGCATACAATCGGAACATTTCACATTATCACAGTCTTTTTAGTGATTGCACCTGCAAAATAAGTCACCATGGGCCCCAAGAAAGCTTCTAGTGCCAACCCTACAGCAAAAAGGGTGAGAATTACTATGGATATGAAGAAAGAGATCATTGCTAAGTATGAAAGTGGAGTGCATGTCTCCGAGCATGGCCAGGCTGTACACAAAACCCCAATCAACCATCGCTACTATTGTGGCCAAGAAAACGGCAATCAAGGAAGCTGTTCTTGCCAAAGGTGCAACTATGTTTTCAAAACTGAGATCGCAAGTGATAGAAGATGTTGAGAGACTGTTATTGGTATGGATAAACGAAAAACAGATAGCAGGAGATAGCATCTCTCAAGCGATCATATGTGAAAAGGCTAGGAAGTTGCATGGACGATTTAATTAGAAAAATGCCAGCAACTAGTGGTGATGTGAGTGAATTTAAGGCTTGCAGCAAAGGTTGGTTTGAGAGATTTAAGAATCGTAGTGGCATACATTAGTGTGATAAGGCATGGTGAGGCTGCCAGTTTGGACCAAAAAGCAGCTGAAAAATATGTGCAGGAATTCAAGGAGTACATAGACAGTGAAGGACTGAAACCTGAACAAGTGTTTTAATGGTGACACTGACAATGTTGTGAAACACTTTAGGAATGTCATAAAGGAACGGGAGGTACAGGCCTCTATGGGCAGATATGTTGTGCGACAGAGGTCCAGTGACTCAAGCTGGTCCTAGTGGCATTAAAAGAAGAAGGGAAGTAACCCCGATAAAGGACTTGCCACCTCAAGTCCTAATGGAAGGGGATTCCCCTTCTAAACACTAAGACCATCAACACACTCCCCTCTTCCCATCCCATCAATCATCACCAGATCTTCAATAAAGGCAAGTGTCATGTAACTGTGCATGTCTTCTTCAGTTTGTGTGTATTAAAATTAATATTTCACGTGTTAAAATTTTTTTTTTTCAATACTTTTGGGGAAAATTAACTTGACTAACGATTATTTTGACTAACGATGAGCTCTCAGGAATGGATTAATAGCGTTAGTCGAGGGGTCCACTGTATCAAACACTACTACTTCTTTACCTATCACAATTATCCAATATGACACAATAAACAATATATACAGTGGACTCTCGACCAACAATTTTAATCCATTCCAGAGAGCTTGTCCTTAGCCAAATTTATCAATTAGCTGAATTAATTTTTCCCCATATAGAAATAATGGAAATCCAATTAATGCATTCCAGACAGCCAATAAGTATTAAATTTTTTTTTTTTTTTTTACAAAAATAACTTTCCCACAAAGAAAACAATGAGATGCACAAAAAATAATAAATAAAAAAATGACATTTACCTTCATTAAAGGTGCTGATGGTGTGAGAACGGTTTTCTTGAACACTTGGGATTTTCAGGGGGTTTCATGATAAAGGCTTCACTTTCTTTCCCAATAGCTTTACAAAAAAACATGAGTGTTACCCTGTCTTTCTAGGTTTGTGTCCTGGGAGTGCCTTTTCCTCCTGAGAAAATGTGGGTCTTTTTGGCTTTTTTTCCTCTAGAACGGGCCGTTTCGTCAAAATTTGAACACTTGTTGGGGTTGGAAATTTTTCAGTTCCCCTGCCTTATACCTGTGTATCCACTACTATTTTAAAACCCCCTCAAACCAAACCTTTGCTGGCCTTAAATTAAAAATATGAGACTAGTTACAGGCATTTTTTCTGTTCGCCTGGGTTTTAGCAACTAGTTTGGGGTCGCATCCTGGGAACAAGTTTAAAGGGCCCAAGGAAAATAAGTTAGTAACTCAAAAAAACTGTAATGACACGACGCAAACAAACCAACCAGGGTGGGGGTTTGATCCCGCGTCAGGTTAAAAAACTCCAGCCCGCGATTAGCCACGGGCCCCATAATTTAAATAAATTCATGAAAAAGGAAATTTTTTTACACCATGGAAGGTTAGCTGGGCACCAAGGCCCACAAATGCAACTTTTTACAGACAAATCCCCCACTACGGGGCCGTGATGAACCTAGCTAAAGGGCCCCCCTAAAACCCCACAACATGACTAAAGAAACGTGATGACATGATTGCAAACAAACAAAACCCGGGGAGGGGTTTGATCCCGGGGCTGGATTTTTGAGATGACCCGCGGAAATCCCCACCCTGTTAGGAAGAGACAGCCCTCGTGAGGCACGTTTTTCTTGGGTTTCCTGGGGGGGCAAACCCCTTTGGGGGTTAATTGTTTTCGGTAATTGTTTCTGTTAACCCCACAAAACAACACACACTCACATCTTCGGTAGCCCCAGTGATGGTGGTGCAGCAGCACTGAGGTGGTGCACAGAGTGAGGGTGATGCAGCGCATTGACCGGGTGCAGCAGAGCGATGGTATGCAGCAGAGATACCGGGTGCACGGAGACCGTGGTGCAGCAGCAGATGCCCGTGGTGCAGAGCAGATGACCGGGGTGCAGCAGAAAATGACCGTGGGAGCCGTGACCGTGGTGCAGCAGAGATGACCGTGGTTTGCAGCGCACGCGGTGGTACAACAGCAGAGACAGTGGTACAGCACCAGAAACGGTGGTAAAACAGAAATGACGGGGGTACAGCACAGTGGACGGTGTTTCCAAAGCAGCTGATGGTGGTACGCAGCAGTGATGGTGGTACAGCAGCAGCTGACGGTGGTACAGCGCATGAGGGGTTGGTACAGCAGCACTGCGGGGTACAGCAGAGCTGACGGTGGTACAGCGCAGGTGGTACAGAGCAGGTGGTACAGCAGCGGGTGGTACAGCAGCAGGTGGAAACAGCGCGGGGGTTCGCAGCAGTGCGGTGGTACGCAGCAGCTGAGGGTGGTCAGGCAGTGACGGTGGTGCAGCAGCTGACGGGGGGTACAGCAGCGCTGACGTGGAAGCGCAGCTGACGGTGGTACAGCAGCGCTGACGTGGACGCGCGCTGACGGTGGACAGAGCACTGACGGTGGACAGCAGCAGTGACGGTGGTACAGCAGCCGACGGTGGTACAGCAGCAGCTGACGGGGGTACGCAGCGCTGTCGGTGGTACGCAGCAGCTGACGGTTTACAGCAGCAGTGAGGGTTTGGACGAGCACTGAGGGTGGTACAGCAGCAGCTGACGGTGGTACAGCAGCAGCTGCGGTGGTACAGACTGCGGTGGTACAGCAGCGGTGGACAGCACCCGGGGGACAGCAGCAGGTGGTACAGCGCGGTGGTCGCGCAGGTGGTACAGCAGCAGCTGAGGTGGTACGCAGCAGCTGACGGGGGTACAGCAAGCTGACGGTGGACAGCAGAGCGACGGGGGTACGAGCAGCTGACGGTGGTCAGCAGCAGCTGGGGTGGTACAGCAGCAGTGACAGTGGTACAGAGCAGCTGACGGTGGTACAGCAGCACTGCGGTGGTACAGCGCAGCTGACGGTGGTACAGCAGAACTGACGGTGGTACAGGCAGTGAGGTGTTCAGCAGCAGCTGTGGGTGGTACAGCGCAGTGACAGTGGTACAGCAGCAGGAGGGTGGTACGCAGCATATGGTGGTACAGCAGCAGCTGATGGTGGTACAGCAGAGCTGGACGTGGTACAGCACAGCTGATGGTGGGCGAACAGCTGCCATGGTAACAGTATGCCTTTCATGATTTGTCACCCTTTTTTACCACGGGTTGGCACTAGAAGCTTTTTTGGGGCCCAGGTGGCTTTTTTAGATTCATCACTAAAAAAATGGAATACAAAAAAATTTATGTATGCGTGAAACCGTCCACCCCGGCTTTTAAAAAAGGGACACTAGCTGAAGGGGGGCAGTTGAGGTGCTAGGCTGGATGGACAGGCAGAGTGTTCGGGACGAATGTGTTACCCCCGTTTTTCATCGTTTGGGGAGCCCATTTTTTACGAAAAATGCATGCTGCCCCATTTTATCGTTAGCGATGCCCTCGTTGGGCAAGGGTCCACCTTTAAATAGCATGATAACATGGGAAATACTCCAAAATGAATACATTTGGCATGAAAAAGGGGTATGGGGTACAAAACCCGTCTTTGGGGGTATATAGTGGACCCCCGGCCAACAAAGCATTTTCTAACGTAAATTCGTCCAAAGAAGCGTTTGAGCATAAAAATTTTGGCCCAACCAACACGAAAAATCGCCAACATGTTCTCCCAAACCTGTCTGTCCCCCTAGGCCTCAGCTGCCCTGAAGTCATTGTTTTTCAAGCCAGGGTGGGTGATTTCAGCATATATTTGATAAATTTTTTTATTATTTTCCTTGATTTTTAGTGCTTGTAACTGCTAAATAAGCCACCTTGGGGCCCAAAAAAAGCTTCTAGTGCCAAAACCCGTGGTAAAAAGGGGGGAGAAAACAGTGGGCCCCCAAAAAACGGCATTAATCCCTTCCAGAGAGCTAGCCCTTATCGAATTAATTTTCCCCCTAAGAAAACAGTGGACCCCCGCATACCCCCCGCATCGATACCCCTACAATCGCATACCACTCGCTTTTTTCGCAAAAATTTTGCCTCGCATACCGCCCCAAAAAAGTCACCGCTCTTCGTCCCAGACGCGTCCAATGTGCGGCTTGAGCCCCGCTCACATGTTCCGCGGTGGATTTTTTACCAGCCCCCTCCGCGGGAAATCCAAGCATACAATCGGAACATTTTTGTATTATTACATGTTTTTTGGGGATTTTTTCTGGAAAAAAAAATGACCCTGGGCCCCAAGAAAGCTTCTGTGCCAACCCTACGCAATAAGGGGAGAATTAATAAGATGAAGAAAAAAATCATTGATAAGTTGAAAAATGGAGTGGTGTCTCCGACTGGCCAGGTTTTTAATAAACCCCCAAACAACCATCGCTACTATTTTTGGTCGTGCTGCTGTACCACCCTCCGCTGCTGCTGCACTGTCAGCTGCTCTGCTCTGTTTACCACCCTCAGCGCTGCTGCTGCTGTGTAGTACCTCTGCTGCTGCTGTGCACCCTCTGCTCTGCTGTAGCATCGTTGCTGCGTGTAGATCTCTGCTTGCTGTGCATCGTCGCTGCTGCTGTAGCATCGTCTGGCTGGTAGCATCGTCCCCGGGGGCTGTGCACGCTGCTGCTGCTGTAGACGTCTGCTGCTGCTGTAGCATCGTCTGCTGCGCGTAGCATCGTCTGCTGCTGCGTAGCACGTTGTTTGGTGTGGCTTTTTGAGAAAACCAAGAAACAATTTAACCCCCGAGGATTTGCCACCCCGGATAACCCAAAAAAAATAGTGTCATCGAAGACTGTCTAACTTATTTCCATTGGGGGGCCTTAATCTTGTCTCCCCGGTGAAAACCCCCACCATCGACTAACCCAGGTGAACAGGGAAAAAAGCCCGGAAAATAATGCTCATATTGGTGAATTTTTAAACCCGAAAGGTTGGGGTTTTAGAGATTTAAAAATGTAGTGGCATAAAGTGTGATAAGGCCCGTTCTGGAAGAAAAAGCCAAACAGGACCAAAGTATCAGGGGAAAAGACACTCCAGGACACAGTGTTCATCATCATTTCTGCATTCAAAAAAGGTAAAGGGCATTATTTTCATTTTTTGTAGAGTGTACATGCACAATATTATTGTGCATGTACTACTCTACTATTGTGCTTTATCCTTCTCTTTGTGTGTAGGAAAATGTATATTTATGTGGTTAAAAATTTTTTTTTTATACTTTTCGGTGTTTCAGGATTAATTTGATTTCCATTATTTCTTATGGGGAAAAATTTATTCGCTACCGACATTCGCATAAAAAATCCCCTCTTGCACGGATTTTTTGTCGCTATGCGGGGGTCCACTGTAATGGAAAGCCAATTAATCCATTTCAGACAGCCAAAAGTATTAACAAAATATATATTTTTTGAAGATTAAATCTAAATATACATACAGAAAACAATGACAAATAAATATAAAGCACTAATAAAATGGATAAATGCACATTTAACATCACACTTACCTTTATTGACTCATCTTTACTGACTCGACTTATTGGTTTATGACAGACACCTAGGAGGCAAGAGGAAGACAAGTTTATTATGCTTCAATATGACGCTAATATCATATCTACAGCTTATTTATTTGTCACAATTCATCTAATATGACATTATAAACAATATTAATAACATAGAAACATGATATATACTCTAGAATGAATAAAATATTTCATAATATACGAGAGGAGTAAATAGTGTAAGTGTTATTGTTGGGTTTAAGGGCTGCCACTGAGAGAAGCCATGTTGGTGGCAGTGGAGGATTTTGCCGGTACCACCATCACACTTAAACAATGCATGTAATTTATAAATAAGAAATATTTACATTTTAATTTATAAATAAGAAATATTTACATTTTAATTTATAAATAAGCAAGTTTATTCAGGTATACACAAATACGGTTACATAGATTATCATACATATCAGCATATGTGTAAAGTACCTAGGATAACCCAAAGAAGTCAGAGTGACTTGCGTATATTTCCATTGGGGTATTTTTACATTTACACTTGGAGATGTTAGTTTAATTAGCTAGGTTGATGGAGGAGATGCTGGCAGAAGTTTAGGGTAGTGGAAGATAGCAGGCCGGCGGATGTACACGCATCCAACAACATTGGAGAGTTACTTTCATGTCGTTTTTCTATCGCTTACTCGCTTAACTTACTTGCTACACTGTTAATTCTACACTTTATCGCTGGCTGGCACTATAGCCTTTATCGATACCTGCTGCTTTAGTATCATACATATCGTAGAATCAACGAATCACTGCAGAAGGCACATTGGTACTTTGCTACGAGTTTTTTCTTGAATTTTATTGTGTTTCTTTCCTTCTTTATCACAGGGCTGGCACTAGAAACTTTCTTTGGGCCCATAGTAGCTTATTTAGCAGTTACAAGCACTAATTATTATTATAATCAAAAAGAAGCGCTAAGCCACAAGGACTATACAGCGCTGCAGGGCAGGAAGGAAGCGAGGGCATCAGGTGGCAAAAGGGAGATGGATGAGCAACAGGTTACGGATAACAGCGGGGCAGTGGATGGTGAAAGGGTAAAGGGCAGCAAGAGACTGAACCAGAAAGGGCTGAGGGGAGTGCGAAAAGTATCATCAGAGTTTGTGGAGTAAATCAGTCGTTGTCAAGAAGTCAATGAGAGAGTCAGGATTAAAGGAGGGTCCATCAGCAAGAAGGGAAGGTAAAGAGAGAGTAGGAGAACGAAGACGACGTTGGAGGTAAATTCTGCGTGCTCGTTGATAGAGAGGGCAGTCTAACAGAATGTGGCTAATCGATACTGGAACTTTACACTGCTCACAGAGAGGAACAGGGTGCTCTCCATGAGATACCCATGAGTAAGACGAGTGTGGCCAATGCGAAGGCGGGAGAGAGTGGTCTCCCAACCCCGGGGACTGATGACAAGAAGACGGCAGTAACCCATGCT
>NW_026480918.1:0-26675 GCF_026875155.1 Cherax quadricarinatus
ATAAACGGGGATTTAGGAGTATTTCTTCAGTCACAGAGTAGTCAGGAAGGGGAATAGTTTGGGAAGCGATGTAGGGGGAGGCAGGACCATACATTGCTTTAAGCAGGGGTATGATAAAGCTCACGGTTCAGGAGAGTGACCTAGTAGGGACCAGTGAAGAGGCGGGACCAGGAGCTTGGACTCAACCCCTGCAACCTCAACTAGGTGAGTACACATACACACACGTGTCCTCACGGGGCCACACAGTGACTCACAAAATGATAATAAGAAAATTTTTCAGACACATGAGAGAAGGGTTGATGGTGTGAGTGAGGGCTGGGAGTGCAGGAGTCCCGTCTCATGTTTTCCAACACACCACTTTCTCTGATTTTAAGTGTTCAACTGTTGTAATATTATATAACATTCTAAGGTGTGTTTACTAACAGCTGACCTCACCTGCACTGACATTGTTCCAAGTGGAATTTTAAAGTGTGCAACTAACTAGTACCACTGCTTGTTCACCCAGGCTAACCATGGGTGACCAGACTAACCACTCCCACGTACCACCTCCCCCTCCATCCTCCCCAACCCCCCCCCACTCTCACCCCTCCCAAAAAAAATTTATTAAAGTAAAGACTTAAACCTGAGGTCATGAAGGCTGACGTACATATAAACTATAACCATTAAAACGCGGATTAAAAAGAATTCTGTATATATATATTTTATATATATATATAAAAATATATATATATATATATATAATATATATATATTATATATATATCCGAACTGGTGACTTAGGTCTAAAAAACAATGGTGTTTTCTGTCAAATAAGGAGAGTTAAAAATTGTCATAAATCTGCGAAAATCATCTAAACATAAAGAAAAATATTTTATTTAGTGAATTTGGCTAATAAAAAATTACTTAGATTAAATGAGAATCTGAGTTAGGTTTCGCCAGTAAATATTATTTTTTACATTACTGTCACGAAAAAAAAATGTCCGCCACTGTTTTTTTTTTTTTAACATCCACTTTTCAAGAAAAAGGCCATCTCCTGAAATTACGTGTGGATACAAAAATGTCTGACGCCCAGGAATTTTAATCAGGACCACTGGAAAAAAGTCACTTTAAATTTTTGGGGGGTTTACCTCAGGTAATTTTACACATGTTAGATGTAAGACGATTGTAAATCATCCCAAGCTGGGATGATTACGGGGGGCCACCAACATAGCTTCATAGAAAACGATTAGCTTCATAGAGAACAAGTTAGTTTCCCATTGAAAAGGGTAATCCTTAGCCCTGAGGGGTCGTAAGCAACGCAAAGGGTGGTGAGCAGCATTGAGGGTAAAATGGTCAGTACCAAGGGATGGTGGGCAGCACTAGGGGATGTTGGACAGCACTAGGGGTGTTGAACACACTGGGGGGTGGTGGTCAGCACTAGGGGTGGTGGTCAGCACTAAGGGGTGGTGGGTTACCTACAGGTGCGGCCACTGGTGGGTTGGTGGACAGAGCCATCATACAGTGGAGCCTCCGAGGGGAAGACACCGCCTCCTCTGATGAGTGTCATCCCCAAACCCACTCACCCTGGTCCACTCACCACCCCGTACTGTGAGTACATCCAGCCTCCTATAAAACCCTTTACCTTACTGCATCCTCCTCTCGCCTATTAGACCTCCCGGTACCCTTTAATACCCCTCTGTGTACCCTTCTATAGACCTTTGTTACCCTTCTATACCTTTGTGTACCCTTCTATACCTTTGTGTACCCTTATATACCTTTGTGTACCCTTATATACCTTTGTGTACCCTTCTATACCTTTGTGTACCCTTATATACCTTTGTGTACCCTTATATACCTTTGTGTACCCTTCTATAACCTTTGTGTACCGTGTTGTACTCCTGTAAGTCGTACTGGCCGACAGGTATGGAAGTAGGCATATGTAACAGGAAGAGCTGTTATTGGAGCAATATCTTCACTCTATAGAAAGCTTTCTACAGGTCCATGCCAAGATAAGGCTGAAAATCAGGTGAAGGGGGAAAGTTAGGCGGAGAATATTATGTAGGTCAGACTATTGAGGGTGTCGCTGTTGCGGTAGGCTGAGATGTCACCTCAACAGGAAAAGTTAATGTTGCGTAATGTCAGGTAAGTGTGCGGGGCGGAGATGAAGATCTGCTGCTGGGAAGTATTCATGTAAGATGAGCTTTGCTGATGGTTCGGCATGTTAAAAAGGGATCTTGATTATATTGTGATATACTGTGAGCACTCATGACTGCTGCTGCTGCCGCTGCCGCCGCTGCCGCCGCTGCCGCTGCCGTCGCCGCCGCCGCCGCCGCCGCCGCCGCTGCCGCTGCCGCCCCCGCCCACTTTCTGTCTTCTTTGGTGATGAGTTTTACATTTTACCATAAGGTGCGAATGTTTGTCTAGGTGGATGACAGGTAACATACCATCTTCCAGTTTGTCTAGGTGGATGACCGGTAACTACCCGTCTTTCCATGTTTGTCTAGGTGGATAACCGGTAACATACCAGTCTTCCATGTTTGTCTAGGTGGATGACCGGTAACATACCAGTCTTTCCCTGTTTGTCAAGGTGGATGACAGGTAACATACCATCTTCCATGT
The DNA here is from genome assembly GCF_026875155.1 of Cherax quadricarinatus. Classification (NCBI taxonomy): domain Eukaryota; kingdom Metazoa; phylum Arthropoda; class Malacostraca; order Decapoda; family Parastacidae; genus Cherax; species Cherax quadricarinatus. The sequence goes on from NW_026480918.1 coordinate 2,599, forward strand.
TTGTCTAGGTGGATGACAGGTAACATACCATCTTCCATGTTTGTCTAGGTGGATGACAGGTAACATACCATCTTCCATGTTTGTCTAGGTGGAAAGACAGGTAACATACCAGTCTTCCATGTTTGTCCCAGGGGGATGACAGGTAACATACCAGTCTCCATGTTTGTCTAGGTGGATGACAGGTAACATACCAGTCTTCCATGTTTGTCTAGGTGGATGCAGGTAACATACCAATCTAACATGTTTGTCTAGGTGGATGACGGGTAACAAGCCAGTCTTTCAACAATAGTGCGACCCTCAACTTTGAACTTGGACACTGACTCCACCTTCCAGAGTATTTATGTCCTGGCTGCACGCCGCAGTAACGTTGTCTTCGCTCAGTACCACACAGTTGTCTAAGTTAAAGATTTTCTGTTACATGTGTCGTTGTCTTCTTGTACCTTCATGTGTCCTGCATCCTCAAACACTCTTGTGTATCTTCATGTATCCTCTCATGTGTCCTGCATCCTCCTGTACTCTTGTGTATCTTCATGTATTCTCTCATGTTCCTGCATCCTCCTGTACTCTTGTGTACCTTCCTGTGTCCTTTCAGTGTCGTGTATCCTCCAGTACTCCTGTGTATCTTTAGTGTCCTCTGATGTGTCGTGCATCCTCCTGTACTCTTGTGTACCCTGTTGTGGCCTCTCGTGGTTTTTATATCTTGTACCACTACTATTTATCCTCTGCTTTTTTGAAGAATGTCTCTTGTACAATGTTCTTCCTGTTGACGCTTGTAGTGTATTTTTTCTTGCCTGCGTGTTCACAGTACCGTGTTGTCCTCACTGTGTGTCGCTTGACACTTCACCTTACTAACACTCTACCCAGTGTGTCGCCTGACACTTTACCTTCTAAAACTGTACCTAGTGTGTCGCCTGACACTTCACCTTACTAACACTGTACCTAGTGTGTCGCCTGACACTTCCCCTCCCTTCAAAACCTGTACCTGTGTGTCGCTTTGACATTTCACCTTACTAACCCCGGGTACCGTGTGTCGCTTGACACTTCCCTTACAAACACTGTACCTTTGTGTCGCCTGACATTTTCACCTTACTAACACGGGAAACCTAGTGTGTGGGCCTGCCCACTTCCCCTTACAACACTGTACCTGTGTGTCGCTTGACACTTCCCTTACTAAAAATGAACCTAGTGTGTGCTTGACATTCACCTTACTAACACGTACCTTGTGTCCCCCTGACACTTCACCTTACAAACACACGTACCTAGTTTTGTCCCCGGGGAAAATTTCACCTTACAAAACACTGTACATAGTGTGTCGTTTTGACATTTAAATTTACAAACACTGTCCCTAGTGTGTCGCTTAAACCCCTTCCCCTTTTAAACACTGTACCTATTTGTCGCCTGACATTTTCACCTTACTAAACGGGTACCTAGGTGTCGCCTAAAACCTTCACCTTACTAACACGGGACCTATGTGTCCCCTGACACTTCCCTTTAAACTAACCCCTGTATTTCCCTTTGTGTCCCCCGACCCTTCACCTTACTAACACTGTACCTAGTGTGTCGCCTGACACTTCACCTTACAAAATGTACCTATTTGTGTCGCCGGGACATTTTCCACCTTACAACCCCTGTACCTAGTGTGTCGCCTGACACTTCACCTTCCCAAAACACTGAAACCTAGTGTGCGCCTGACCTTCACCTTACTAACACTGTATTGGGTGTGTCCCCCTGACACTTCCCCTTACTAACACTGAAACCCAAGTGGGGTCGCCTGACATTTAAACCTTACTAAAAACTGTCCCTTGTGTCGCCGGGAAAAACCCTTTTTCCCCCTTACTAACACTGACCTAGTGTTCGCCTCACTTCACCTTACTAACACTGTACCTAGTGTTTCGCCTAAACACTTAAACCTTTAACTAACACTGAAACCTAGTGTGTCCCCCGGGACACTTCACCTTACAACACTGAAAACCTAGCGTTCGCTTGACACTTCACCTTATAACACTGTACCAGTGTGCCGCCTGACACTTCACCTTAAAACTAACATTTGTCCCTAGTGTGTCCCCTGACATTTCACCTTACTAACACTGTACCAAGTTGCCCGCCTGACACTTCACCTTACTAACACTTTTCCCTTTGGGCGTTTTTTCGTTTGGGAACTTCACCTTACTAACACTGTACCTAGTGTGTCCCCCTGACACTTTCACCTTACTAACACGAAACCTAGTGTGTTCCCCTGACACTTCCCCTTTTACTAACATGTCCCTAGTGTGCCGAACTTAAAACCTTACTAACACTGAACTGTACCAAATTTTCTTTCATACGCTTCACTGCACAGTGTTTTCATTACGTTTTTTTAAATGGCACTTGCTAGATACTCCCGTATTTTTTAAATTGGGTGCTTTTTTTTTAAATTACTGTAAAAAACCCTTTAACCACTTTTAACATTCCATACATAGCTTTATTAAAATTTTTGGGGGATAGAGCCTAGGGGGGCCAGAAGGGGAGTACACCCATTAGGTTTTAAGTAATCCCTAACATGGGCCAGTGGGCCCTTTACTACAGTCCCCTCTTTTTAATTTCGTGCACACCACACACACCATTTGAAGAGGGGGGGCCCAGGAGCTATGAGTCAAACCCTGAAACCCAAACAAATAGGTGGTAAACACGTACTTGCCCCCCTACAACCACAATTGGGTAATAAAAATGGGGGGGCCAGGAGCGGGTTGAATCGCCCCTGCAACCAAAAAATAAGTGATGCACACACACACACACACACACACACAAACACCACAACCCACACACACACACACACACACAAAACACACACCAGCCACAAAAAAAAACACACACCCGGGGGCGGGTGGCCGATGTTGGATTGCTTTGCACCGGGCAGTAACAGCCTTTTGATCAGGCTCTGATCTCCAGGAGGCCTGGTCACAGACTGGGGCCGGGGGGGGCGTTGACCCCCGGGAACTCTCTCCAGGTAAACCCCCAAGGTAAACCCCACAAAAAATTTCCACAAACACAAAAAAAATTTCTAAACCTAAAAGTTTAAGAACATTGGGGTTTTTTAAAGCAGTAACTGTTTGTTTTACATTATATTTTTTTCATTTTTAAAATTTTGGAAAAAGACTATTTTTTTATTATTAAACTCATTATGGGCCCTCTTTTTCCCACGTCAACAAAAACCAAAAGAGGTTTAGGGGGGGTCCTCCCGGGCTGGGGGGGGGGGTTTTTTGGCCCTTGAAAAGGTACGTGGGGGGCTCAAGCTACACCTGCCTAACCCCACCATGAGGCAAAAATTGTGGAGAGAGGCCCCTTTGTGTAGGCAAGGAGGGACAGAAGTAGAGAAAAAGGGAAAAAATTGTGGACAAAAGGGGAGGGGAATGAAAAAACCCTCCCCAAGTAAAAATTGGTGCTTAAACCCACCCCTAAACCAAAACTTTTAATTTAAAACCCTCACCCAACTTTCCCATCCCACCCTAAACCAAACATTAAACTTCCCCAAATTCAACCACTCTAATCAACCCTAACCCCCCCCAATACTCGCCTTCACCTACCCCCAACATTAGTCACTTTCCCCTGCCAACCCACGTCCCCCTCCCCAAAACCACTTCACCTGCCATCCCCCCACGTCACCTGCCACCCCCAAACATCACCTCCCCCAAAACCAAACGTCCCCTGCATACCCACATCACCTGCCTTACCCACTTAAATTTTTGGCCCCCAATACCCACTTTGCCTGCCATACCCACATAACCTCCCAAAAACCCACATAAACCTCCCATACCCACTTCACCTCCCCATACCCCCGTCACCTGCCATCCCCCCACGCCCCTGTTTAACCCAACATCACCCTGCCAAAACCCATTTCCACCTGAAATCCCCAACGTAATTGCCAAAACCCACGTCACCTGCCATACTCACATCACCTGCCATCCCCACGTCCCCTGCCATCCCCAACACCCACCTGCCCCCCACGTCCCCTGCCATCCCAAACATCACCTGCCATACCCATTCCCAACCTGCCATACCCCCCGCACCCCCCCAAAAACCCACGTCACCTGCCATACCACATCACCTCCATCCCCCGCCCCCCTGCCAAAACCCACATCACCTGCCAAACCCCCGCCCCTTGCCTACCCACATCACCTCCCATACCCACGCCCCTTTGCCATACCCCAACATCACCTGCCATCCCCCACGTCCCCTGCCATCCCCACTTCTTCTGCCAAAAAACCCACGTCACCTGCCAAAAACCCACATAAACCTGCCATCCCCATCCCCTGCCAAAACCCACTTCCCCTGCCACCCCCAAAGTCCCCTGCCCCCCCAGGGTCACCTCCCCATACCCACGTCCCCTTTGCCAAAACCCCCCCGTCCCCCTGCCTTTCCCCAAACCACCTGCCATACCCACTTCACCTCCCCTTTACCCCGTAAACCGGCCAAAACCCACGTCACCTGCCATCCCCACATCCCCTGCCATACCCACGTCCCCTGCCAAAAACCCACATCCCCTGCCATACCCACGTCACCCTGCCAAAAACCCACATCCCCTTTGCCATACCCACTTCCCCCTCCCCATACCCACGTCCCCGGGCCTTTCCCCACGTCACCTGCCTTTCTCACATCACCCTTCCAAAAACCCCACGTCCCCTCCCCAATCCCCAAACGACCCCCTGCCCAAATACCCAAATCCCCCCCCAATACCCACTTCACCTGCAAAACCCAAACGTCATTCCCAAAACCCACTCCCCTGCCATACTCACATCCCTGCCAAAACCCAACATCACCTGCCTTTACCCCCCCATCACCTGCCAAAACCACGTCACCCGGGCCCATCCCCCCTCCCCCTCCCCATACCCATTCCCACTAGCCATCAGTCCCACTTCCCTCAAAAGTTTTAACCTTTTCTCCATATACAGTATATGTAAAAATTAATTTTCCCTTTCACTTTTAAATAAAATAATTTTATTTGAAAATACCCTTTTACTGTAGCTTAAAAAATTTTTTAAAAAAAAAGAATAAAACAAATTTTTTTTTTCCCATTTTTTTCCCCCAAACATGTTTGTGAGTTTTAAACTTTTTATATTAATGTACATTAAAAAAAATTTTTTTTTTTGAAAAGTATGTAAAACAGTCCATAATTTTTTTTTATGGGTTTTTTGGGCCCAATTATGGATTTTTGTGCTTCGGCCAAATTTTCTGCCCCGGGAAAAACTGATTTTTTTGATGCAAGTTTTTGACCGGGGGACAAGGGTTTTTATGAGTTTGGGGTGTAGATTGTTTAAAATTTTTAAAGGGACAGTTTAAATTTTTTTCAAAACCCCTAGCTTTTCCTTAAACAATTTGTTTTTAATTTAAAATTTTTTCTTGTACTTCATTTTAAAATTTTTTTTGTGCAACTTTCATTTTGTTTTTTACGTAATAGTTGGAAACACAGCAAAAAAAAAACTGTTTTGGGTCCCCATTTCATGACCAACATTAGATAGGTAAATGCTAAACTAAGAACGACAAATAGAACTAAAAGCTATTCATTTGGCCATTAAATTTAAAAAAAAAAATTTGGTTTTGCAGTTTTTATCGTATTTTTCATCTTTAGTGTTTTTATTCAAAGGATTTTTTTTTATATGAACATGATTCCAATAATTTTTCAGAGCAGAGAAGAGAAAATGGTGGTTTTTATGCCCAGACTTTCTAAGAGCTAGTAAAAACACTTGTGTTTTTTTGAAAGCTATACAGCCCAGTGCCCTATCACTTTAAGGTTTGGTATTTTTTGGCATATTTTTTTCTGTAGTTATATATAAAATGAAAGGAAATTTCGAAAGGAGCGGGGGAAAATATACATAAACACTAAATCTCTGGTGAAGGGACTCGAATTATAAACCCTTTGGGAAAACAAGGTACGTAGTGTTTTTAAACCAACCCTACCCACACAACCCAAATCCCTTTGGGAGTCCGCTTGCGTTTGTTTTTTGACCCAAAGGGCACCCATTTTTTCGGGGAAAAGGCTTACAGTTTTTCATTCCCCCCTGCAGGGCATCACCTTACTAAAAGAAAAATAAATGTAAATAGTAAAAATTATATATATTTTATTTTAATATATATATATATATATTATATATATATATAAAATATATATATATATATATATTTTAAAATATATAAATATAAAAAAAATAAAAAAAAATTTGGGATATAAAATTTGGGGGAGGAGGAGAAATGGAAGAAGTAAATGTTTTCAGTTTATTTGGGGAGTTGAGGGTGCCCCCGGGGATGGATTTATAAAGGGATGGGGGAAAACCCTAGAATTGATGGGGGAAAAAAAAAGGTAATGGTGCGTTGGGGGTATATGGGGGAGTCAAAAACGTTATCTATGAGGCAAAAAAGGGAAAAGGGTATGAAAGTTTTGTAGTACCCCCACCTTATAGGGGGTTTGTGAAGCTTGGGTTTGGAAAATCCCAGCAGCGGGGGGAAAAGAGGGTTTGGGAAAGGCAGTGGGGGAATGTCCTTTTTAAGGAAAAAGTGTGGGGAAAATTTTAAACCCAGAATTTTCGGTGGGGAAAATTTGGGAGAAGGGGGGGGGGATTTAAATTTAAAAGTATTAGTCAGGGGGGCAAAGGGGGGTTTTGTTGAGGGGGTTTGGGGCCCCTTTTGGGAGAAATGGTTTAAAAATTTAGAATGACATGGAAAGTATAAAAATTTAAATGGGGGAAGGGGAAGGGGGGGGGTGGGGGTCGCCCCCTCGAAAGGGTTTGGAGAGAGGGGGTAAAGGAGGTTTTGGGGGAAGGGGCGTGGACTTCCGGGAAACCCTGCGTGAGCGGTTAGATAGGAGTGAATGGGGGAGGGAAGGGGTATTGGGAAAAACCTGACAAATCTTTTTGGAGTTGGAGCGGGGTTAATTTTTATTTAAAGGGGTTTCCCCGGGGAAACCCGGGTTATTTTAAATATAGTCGGATTTGAGTCCTGGAAAGGGGAAAAGTAAAAAGCCTGCATTTTTAAAGGGGGGGTTTTTGGGATTTTGGCAGTTTGGAGGGATATGTTGTGGGGTCTTTAATGTGTATGCTTCGGGGACTTTTTGAAATTCTGAGAAACCTCTGAAAAAAAAAGTTGAAAATGTGCGAGTGGGGGGGAAAGTTTTGAATGAAAAGGGAAAAGTTTTTTCTTTTTGGGGTTTTTCTTTTTTTGTTTTTGGGTCACCCTGCCTCGGTGGGAAAGGGCCCCCCGACTTGTTGAAAAAAAAAAAAAAAAAAAAAAAAAAAAAAAAAAAAAAATATATATATTTTATAAATATATAATATATATTTTATTTTATATATATATATATATTTTTTTTATTTATTTTTTTAAATTTTTTAAACCATTTTCCCATAATAAAACCATGAAATATATGAGTTTAGAATTTCTCTTTTGAATATAGTAGTGAGCTTAAATTTTTAACTTTGATTTAATAGGGGGGGGGGGACCCTGTTAGGATTGTTAAATTTGAATAAATGAGTTAGTTTTTCCATGTTGTTTTTGCCAACAATAATTCTGCAAGGTCAATTTTGTCTGTTGATTCTAAAATTTAATTTACCCATGGACCTTTTTTTAAAAATGCAAACAAAACTTACCTTTAGCATCCCTTTAATTTTTCCAAAAAACCCTTTGGGGGAAAATTTTGGCTGTTTAAAACCAAAATTTATACTTTCATACATACATACCACACTTCTTTCCACAATATATACAAAACACTTTTTTCCCATGACAAGTTTTAAAAAAATTTAAAATGTTAAAATTTCTGTTAGAGTTTTTGGGGTAAAAGCCTCTTTACCTTTACGTGAAATTTTTAAAAAGCTGTTTTCCCAAATTTGGGGTCAAGAGTTTTTTAAATCTCCCTGATTAACAACAAAAAAAAATGCGGATAGAAAATGTGTGTAGTTATAGTTAAGGAAAAACTATTTTTTCCTTTTGTGCCCTTTCGGGCCCCTTTAAATTCTTACCACTTTGCCCAGCTGTCCAGAGCATGTCTATCATATTTTAAAAGTACCTTTTTTCCTATTCCTTTCCATTAATTTTTTAGGTTAAATGAAATTAATTCCCCTTTCCCTTTAAAATTGGACACGCTCTTACCTCCTTTTTTAAATTTATTTCTCATTATTCTTAATCAAATATGCAAATTTAATTAATTACCAATGATTTTTTGGGAGTACTGTAAAATGTTTAAGGGTTTTAAATTTTTTCCAAAAACCTTTTTATAATTCCGATTTGCTTTTAAGGTAAAATAATTTGAAATTTGGGTTAAAACTCCCCAATTTGGGGGCATTTTTAAAAAATTGATCAGTAATGTATTCTATTGTTGAATTTTATTGGTGTATTTACATGTTTTTTGGATTTCATTTGCATGGGGGTTTGAGAAGCACGCAGGGTGTACCCATACATTACTGTGTTATTATTTGACTCTAATTTACTAGTAAAGGGTTGTTTTGGGGTAAAATATTTTTTCCCGTACCTGAGTGGTGAGGCTGGAGACACGTGGGTGGGGAGGGCCCTTTTGGTGAAAGGGGGGGAGCACGTTTTTGTCAGGGGTGTGCGGCGTGGTTTTCCCTCATTGGTTTCAGCCTCCATTCTACGTTACCACGGGCCCGCTATTTGAAATTTGGGGCAGGTATAGTCCCCACTTCACTATCTAAATTTAATTTAAAGTCAAATTGGTTTGTGGCTGGGAAAAGTTCACAATTAATCAAAAAAATTTTGAAAATAAAGATAGACAATATTTTTTGGTTTTAAACTTTGGAAATTTTTATTTTTTATGGCACAAAAAACTTGTCCAGGGGGTGACTCCAAACTGGTTTTTTGTTGGGGTTTTGACAATTTTTGCTTTCCCCCTGTCCTAAGCTCAGTGACAAAAATTTTAAACCCCTTTCTCTCTGGGATCTTATCTTCATCCCTTTTTTCTGCCAGTTGGGCACTTTTAAAAGGGGGTGGGGGCCCTTACTAATTTCAGTGACGATATTAGTGTTTTTTTGCTGCTGCAATAATTGCCAACTGAAGCCATTCTTTTCCCAATAGGGAAAATTTTCCCAAACTTTTTTTAATGCCTTCTCTCGAGGGAGGTTTCCTTTATGCTGCCGGGGGCTTTTTGATCAAAATTTAAGTCCTAAAAATATGTTATTGAAAATTTCAAATGACATTTTAAAAATACGAGAAACATTAAAAAATTTTAAAAAAAACATGCCAAAAATGTTGTTTTAAATTTTAAAATTTTTATTTATTTTTTGGGCAGTTTACCAAACATCAATTTACCAGCTCTATTTTTTCCATTTAATATATTTACCAGTTACAAACTCGGGGGGGGGGGTAAAGGGTTTAAAGGGGTCCTGCTTTGCTTGGGGGTTAAACAAAAGGGGTGATTAACCTAAAGGGGAGTTTTTGTTTCAAAACGCAAACCCTTTTTGTTCACCATGCCCGAATTCAACAAAAAGATACACAATGGGGTATGTGTTAGCTGGCCCGGGGTGTGCTGTTTTCCTAACTTCTGACATTCCATTTTCGCTTGTCCTTTTGGCACATAAAAAGTGTATTTGGGCCAGTTAGTAGGTGTATTTCCATTTTTTTAATTCTCATAATTTTCCATAAAATGTTTAAAATTTTTATGGGCCGGTGTAAAAAGCTAACGTTTTTGTTTTTTTATGTTTATGAATTTTACTTTTTTTGCCAGTCTTTCCTGGGGGTGCATTTGCATCAAATAAAATTTAAATGAACTGCAAAAAAACCCCACCCATCCCCTTTAGGGGTAAGGGGACTTACTTTTTTAAACCCCCAAAAATCAAGTCCCGGGGTAAATGGTTCTCTGTTTCATTGCTGTTTATTTCTCAGGGAATTTTTTTAATTGATGAACAGTTTAAATTTGTTTTTTTCTGGGATAAATAAAAAACAGTACATACTGTAATATATTAAAAGTATGTAAAAACTTTTTTTTGTTTGTAGGGAAAACTTTCCCGGGCCAGGTGTGCAGTCCGGGTTTGTGATAGCAGCCCCCCAAAAGCTTTAAATGGAGGCCTTTTTTCTTTCACATTTTAGCAGCTCAGCAAACCCCTTTCAGTCGGCGATTTAAAAACCCCTAGCAAGAGGTAAGGGGGTATGAAACCTTTGGGGGTCTTGTATTTTTGGGATTAAAAAATTCTAAGAGCCCCAAAAAAGGGAAAAGGGGTTATCTTTTGGGTTTTTCTGTTTTTAATGTCTCATATTTATTTAGTACAGAAATGCCCTTTCAGCATAGAGTATCTTTTTACTTGGAAACACTTTTAAAAACTTAATTTGTAGTTGTATTTGATTAAATATTAGATGACCCCCACAAAAAGGAAATCAATGGGAAAACTGTCATGTTAAATTTCTCAATTGTAAATTTACATATTGAGATTTGGGCTTTTTTTTTTTGATTGCTCTAACTTAAATTTAAAAATTTCGAATTTTTAAAAGGGAAATTTTGATGTTGGTACTTTAGGTGTTTTATGGTCCCACGTTTTTGGTGTGTTTCTACTGGGCCTGGTAGTTTTTGGGGTTTTGTGGCTCCCCCTAATTTCCTTTTCATATTGCTATGGAAATTTAAACCCCGCACTACACAGGGTTTGTTTTTTTTTAGTCTTATTAATCAGATTTTTTTTTTGATTTTAGTTTTTTTGTGCACTTGTTTTGTTGGGGCTGGTTTTTTGCTTTTGAGGATTAATTTAAATTTTGTGAGTGCTGACTTGGGGTGTAGTGGGTAGGAATGTGTTGTGTAAATATATTTTTTATTAAAAAGGGGGGGGGGGGGGTACTGAAAAGACTTTTTGTAAAAAATAAAAACTTGGTACTGTATTATTAATGAAACCACAAAAATTTAGTGACCCCTGATTACCTCTCTTGTGTTATTACAAATAAATTAAAATTGAAGTTTAAATTAAAAGTTTTCATCTTGTGCAATTCATTTTAACAAAAAAATGCGTGTTAAAAATTAATTTTTTATATCAAAGAATTTTCCGCAGATTTTGAAATTGTTGTTTTATACTGTAAAGGGGTTTTATAATTTTTTCAAGTGTAAAAAACATGAAATTTTTGAAAAAATTGAGTTGAAAATTGAGTTTTGATATGTATTATTCACATATGGCAGAAATCTATAAAATGCATGAAGGGAGGGAGGGGAAAAAATACCTCGTGAAAAAAAAAACAACTGAAAACAGTCAGGTATTTCATTTTTGTATTTTTTCATTAAAGGTAAATTTTTTTAAATTTTGTATTTTTGTTTGGGAATGTACCGCCTATTCACCTGTTTGCCCGAGATTTAAAATAAATTACTGATATTCCCCTTGTATATTTTTTATAAAAAAGCACTCATTTGGAACGCATTTGGCCCCCATAACAGTATATGTAGTTACGGTTTATAAACCCGCTTAACAAAATTTTTCATAAAGGATGTTAAGTTCGTTTCACTTTTTTTTGTTGTATTGCAAAGGGAAAAATAGCTGTTTTTCCTCATATATCATTCTGTATACCCGAAATTGCCCCAAAGGGAAAACAAATTTTACTTTAAAAATGGGGATCCTGTTTTTTTCCCCTTGTTACAGGATTTTATTTTTTTTTTTACTCCCCATAAAACACAAAATATATCTGTTCTTTTCATTTATCATCTTTGTTTTAGAAGAAAGGTGTCACCGTGTGTAAGGGGAAAAACTATCGCAACTACACTTAATGCCGGAACTGGGCACTTGACCCATCACGGTTTTATTTATACGTAATTGCATGTTTTAAAGGGACAGTATTACTGTCATAATTGATATTTTTTAACAAGTTTTATATTAAAAACCAGTTTAGTCATTTCTAAGGTTTGGGGCCCTAACAGATATTCTAATTCCTTTTTTTTGTTTTTAGGTGGCCCAGGGGAAAGGGTGTGAAAAGGGACCCTGTTGGCTCAAAGACAAGTTCTTCACAGGGGTGTTTTACCCACAGCCAAAAAAAAACCTGCATACTTGGGGAAAAATTTAAAGGGGGTTTATGAAAAAATGGGGGGATTTGAATAAAAGTCAGATAATATTACATGGAATTTTTGGGAGGGAAAAAATTTTTTTTTCCAAAAAAGGGTTTGATAATTCAAATAATTTTTTTTTCTTAGCCGGCCCCCCTCACTTACGGGTTTTACTCTTTATCAATTTACCCTTTGGGCTTACGACGGGGTCTTTGGCCCAAAAAATGCTACCCAAATAGGCATATTAGAAACCCATTTTCCCCAGTTCTGTTTTTACTATATCAGGGAAATATTTCTACTGTATAAAATTTTTTCCCAAAACACCGGCCGTATTTCCCCCCTGAGGCCCGGGGGGCCCCCAAAAAAAAAACGAAAGTTTTTCCTTTTACATTTAGTAATATAGACAGGAAAGGGGTTACTAAACCCCCCTTTCTCCCCGGGAATTTTTGGGCGCCTTTACAAAAACGCATGGCTTACGGAGGAAGAATTCCCGTTCCCCCTTTTCCCCCTGGAGGTAAGAGGAAAAAAACAAGAAAAGAACTAAAAAGAAAATAGAAGAAAACCCAAAGGGGGGTGTATAAACCCTGTATATGCTTTTACATTTGGGATGGTGTGTGGGCCTAAAAATAAGTAGAAGAGCAAGACGTACCCGAAATCTTGCAAAGTGTATGAGACAAAAAAAAAAAAAAAAACGGGCCCGGGAAATTTTACCAAAAGGGAAAAAAAATTACAGGCTTTAGTTTTTTCACCCCACTTGGCCGGACGGTAGTACCTTTCCCCGGGTAGTTGCTGTCTTTCTCCTTTTTTCTTCTGTTGGGTTTTTAGGGGGCCCCTGACAGCATACGCCCTATCGAGCCCGGCCCCTCCCGTGCTAGGAGAGGGAAAAATCGACCCCAAGTGGAAAAATGCCCTTTACTAATAACTATGTTCATTCTCTGATAGCCCCCGAAGCCAGCAGGAAGGAGCAGGGACCCGCCCCAAAATCTCCTGACGGTCCAGAGGGTCGAAAACCCCCCCCTGTTTAGCAGGGGCAGGTAGAGTGAAAGTTGCCCCCCCAAGTGTGCCAAGGGCCCCACGGGGAATAGTCTGTGAAAAAGTGAAAAAATATGGGCACCACAGCAGGAAATTGGGTTTCCCCCTCAGGGGGGTTTTGAGGGGCCCCACGGGCAGTCAGAGGCCCTCATCCGAAGGGGATATGATGAGCTGCCAAAAGCGAGTGGGGGGGGCCCCTCGAAGGCGAGTCAGTGCAAAAGTCCACCGAGCGGGTTGGGGGGGCGAGCCCAAGGGCAGGGGCCCTTAAAAAGTTGGACAGAGCCCCCAAAGCCCCAAGAAGAAGGGGAATTGCAAGGGCCCCCTTGCCACGATGACGGATTTCCCCTTTCCCCAAAAAGCCCCTTTTGAAATCATGTGGGCCCCGGGCAAGAGGGGGGGTTTCCCGTATAAAATTGGGGTCGCGAGGGAGGGCCCGGGATCTGCCCTTCAATTTCCCCCCGATTCCAACCTGGGGGAGGAAAACCCCCTGAAAAGGGGGATGCTCCCAAAATGGGCTCCGCAAGAAAACGCAGGGGGAGAGATTGTGTCCGACGAAGAGGAAAGCCAGTGGGTGGGTTTTTGTTACCAACCTACCTTTCCCAGGTACTGTTAAACTTTAAAAATATACAGAAATTCTGTAAATGGTTTCAAAGGGGACATTAAAAAAAACAAAGATGGGTTTACACAAACCCCCACCCATTATTTTAAAGGGTTTTCATTTCATTTACCGATGAGGTATTGGACTGGGAAATCTGTTTTCTTAGTGAGGGGAAAACCCAAAATATGTCTCAGACAATATAAGAGGCCAAATTTTTAAAAAAATGTCATTCACTTATACCCGTTTCATTTGGTACATAAGGTATAGGGTTTTAAAATAGCAACCACCCAAAGGAAGGGGGGGGTTTCCCCGTCTGGGCCCAAATGAGTGTAAAACGAAAGCCTGTTTAATTTTTTTTTAACATGATGGGGGGGAAATTTCTTTGGTTTTCTTTTTTTCCCGTCTCATTTAAAAAATGCAAGATTACAGGGATGTCTTCTACTTCAAATTTTCACTTAGGGCAACCAAAACATACATGTAAATGTTTTTTTATACACCCCCTCTTGAAGGGTTTTTTTTTGATTTTTCTTAAAAAGTTTTTGGCTTTTTTTACTTTTCCCCTTTTTTATCCTGGGGAAGGGAATAAAAAATTTTTTCCTCCGAAGCCAAAGCTTTTGTAAAAAATCAACAAAAAGCCGGGGGAACAATGGGTTTGTTTAAACCCCCTTTTTCCCGAAAGATTTTCTTTAAAAAAAAAAAAAAGGGGAAAATTTTCAAATGGGAAGTTGAATGTGCCCTTTGGGTGTTTGCAAATGATAAGAAAGGGGAAAAGATTGGGGGATGTTATGAATTAGAAGAAATGGAGTTTTGGCTTTAAGTGAAACAAAGCTTTAAAGGGGGGGGGGAGAGGGGAAAAAAGGGGGTTAGGTCAGGGTTTTCAAATAAGGGTTTGAAACTAAAAAAAGGAGTAGGCAATAATGTTTTAAGGATTTAAACTATGGGGGAGGAAAAAAGGGGCTACAAAAGTATAAAATTTAAGGATTATTTTGGAGTAAAATAAAAAAATTGGGTGTGAAAAAAGGGGTTATTTGGGAAGGTTTTAGCACCGGGGGAAAAAAGAATTTTGGGTTGGGGGGAAAGAGAGATTCTGGGGAAAAATTGATGGGAAAGCGTGGGGGTTTTGAATCAAGTTGAGAGTAAAAGGTGGTTGGGGATTTCAATGCCCAAAGGGGGGTTTAAAAAAGTTATAGAGGGGAAATATAGGTAAATTTTTGGGGTGCCAGGGGGAAATTTTAAATTGGGGGCCTTTAATTGAGTATTTTAGAAAGAAATTTGGGAATTAAAATAAATTTCATATTTTATGAAAAAGGGATAAATAAATTACAAGGATGATGTAGCACGTAAAGAAAGTAGTTTGTTTAAAATTATGTTTTGGTTTGGAAAAAAAGGTTGATGGGGAAAGGGTTTCCCGGATGACTTTTTTATAGAGGGGCAACTGATATTTTGGGTCATTATTTAGTTGTAGCTACAGTTAAGTAAGAGGTAGAAAGGGGGGAAAAAGGGAAAGGGGGCAACAACAAGTAAGAGGGAGGTTAAAATGTATAAAAATAAGGGAGGAGGGAAATTCGGGCGGGGATATAAGCGAAATATTGGCAAAAAAGGGGGGCTATGCAAAGATTAAATATGGGGGGGGGTTTTTAAGGGGGGTTGGATAGTTTAAAAAAAGCAGTATTAGAATGTGGGCAGAAGTTTGTTGGGTTTTAGGAGGGGGGGGGCAGGAGGAAAGAGGAGTTTATTGGGGGAAAGATGAAAATAAAAGGTGTGAAAAAAGAGAAAAAGGGGCTTACGGAGGTTTTTACAAAGCAGAAGTGTTTTAAGAAGAGCAGGGCTATATGGAAGTAAAAGAAAGGGGGAAAAAAGAGTGGTGAGAGAGTGCAAAAGGAAGCAGAGGGAAAAAGGGGAGAGAGGCACGTCAAGAAATTTTAATGAAAAAAAGAAAAAAAATTTTTGGGGGTTTAGTTTTAAAAAAGTTGAAAGCCTAGGGGAAAAATATGGATTTGTCGTTAAAAAAGAGTAGGGGGAGTTAGAAAATGGGGAGAAAGGGGGGTATTAGGTAATGGCGAAATTTTTTGAGGAAAATTTTAATTGTTGAAAGGGAAAAAAGGGAGGGAGTAATTTCATGGGACTGGCCCGGGGGGTATACCATTTTTAGGGGTGAAGGAGCAGAATGTAAAATGTGGTGGAGGTACATGAGGAATTTCCCTTTTGAATGAAAGGGGGGTTAAAAACAGCGGAAAATGATGGGATCATACAGGAAAGTTAAAAGCAGGGGGGGGGTATAGTGTTAGTGGTTTGGGACTTTTGTTTAAAAATTGGGGGGTGACAGAGGGGAAGGGACCTAGGGATTGGCGGAGGGCATGTATAGTCCTTTATATTAAAGGGGGAAAAGGGGGCAAAAGAATTTTTAAAAATTATAGAGGAATAAGTTTACTGAGTATACCAGGAAAAGTAAACGATGGGTTAAATTGAAAAGGGAAAAAAAGGTAAAAGAATGTAATTGCAGATAAGGGAGGGGTTTCAGAGTTGGGGAGGGGATGTGTAGATCCAGGTTTACATTGAAGCAAATATGTGGGAAAAGTTTTTTAGAGAAGTGGGTGAGAAGTTTTTCCAAAAAATTTTGGTTTTAAAATTTAAAAAAAAGTTTTGGAGTGAGATTAACAAGTTAAAAAAGCCTAGAGAACAAATGGATTGTCAGTTAAAAATAGGAGAGGAGAGTTATTAAATGGGAGGGGTTAGAGGTATTGGGAAGATGGAGGGAATATTTTGAGGAATTGTTAAATGTTGATGAAGATAGGGAAGCTGTGATTTCGTGTATAGGGAAAGGGAGGAATAACATCATGTAGAAGTGGGGAAGAGCCATTTGTGAGTGTGTGGGAAGTTCGTGAGGCAGTAGGTAAAATGAAAGGGGGTAAGGCCAGCCGGGATTGATGGGATAAAGATAGAAATTTTAAAAAGCAGGTGGGGAATATAGTTTTGGATGTGGTTGGGTGCAATTATTTAATAAATGTATGGAGAGGTAAGGTACCTGGGGATTGGCAGAGACCCATGCATAGTTCCTTTTTATAAAGGAAAAGGGGGATAAAAGAGAGTGCAAAAATTATAGGGGGAAAAGTCTGCTGAGTATACCGGGTTTAAAGTGTATGGTAGAGTTTTTTATTGAAAGAATTAAGAGTAAGACGGGGGAATAGGATAGCAGATGAACAAGGAGGCTTTGGAAAGGTAGGGGGTGTGTGGACCAGGTGTTTATAGTGAAACATAAAAGTGAACAGTATTTAGATAAGGCTAAAGAGGTCTTTGTGGCATTTATGGATTTGGAAAAGGCGTATGACAGGGTGGTAGGGGGGCAATGTGGCAGATGTTGCAAGTGTTTGGTGTAGGAGGTAGTTACTGAAGCAGTTTAAGGTTTTTACGAGGATAGTGAGGCTCAAGTTAGAGTATGTAGGAAAGAGGGAAATTTTTTCCCCGTAAAAGTAGGCCTTAGACAAGGATGTGTGATGTCATCGTGGTTTTTTAATATATTTATAGATGGGGTTGTAAGAGAAGTAAATGCAAGGGTCTTGGCAAGGGCGTGGAGTTAAAAGATAAAGAATCCACACAAAGTGGGAGTTGTCACAGCTGCTCTTTGCTGATGACCCCTGTGCTCTTGGGAGATTCTGAAGAGAAGTTGCAGAGATTTGGTGGATGAATTTGGTAGGGTGTGCCCAAAAAAAGAATTAAGGTGAATACAGGAAAGAGTAAGGTTATGAGGATAACAAAAGATTAGGTGATGAAAGATTGAATATCAGATTGGAGGAGAGAGTATGGAGGAGGTGAATGTATTCAGATATTGGGAGTGGAGTGTCTGCGGATGGGTCTATGAAAGATGAGGTGAATCATAGAATTGATGAGGGGAAAAGGGTGAGTGGTGCACTTAGGAGTCTGTGGAGACAAAGTACTCTGTCCTTGGAGGCAAGAGGGGAATGTATGAGAGTATAGTTTTACCAACGCTCTTATATGGGTGTGAAGCATGGGTGATGAATGTTGCAGCGAGGAGAAGGCTGAGCAGTGGAGATGTCATGTCTGAGGGCCAAGTGTGTGGGAATATAATGCAGAGAATTCGTTTGTTGGAAGTTAGGAGGGAAGGTGCGGGATTACAAAACTGTTGTCCAGAGGGGTTTTTAAAAAGGAAGGGCTGTTGAGGGGGGTTCGACAGTAGGGGATTGGGAGCAAAGAATTGCCTTCCGGGGGGAAGTGAACCCGTTTTGTTTTGGGGGAAAGGGAAGGGGATGAAGGGGCAGCAGGAAAAGGTTGGAGAGAGGGGGAAAGGGGGGGTTTTTTTTTGTTTGGAGGGGTTGGGGATTCCAAAAGGCCGGGGGCTGGGAGGTTGTTATGGGTTTGGAATGGAAGAAAAAACAAAAAAAAAACCCAAAATTAAAAAGGAAAAAAAAAAAAAAAATAAAAACACAAAAAAAAAAAAAAAAATGGTTTTTAATACTTGACGTGCTTTTGGGAAAAGTGTGAGCAAAGAAAACTTTATAAAGGGGGTTCCCGGGAAAAGGGGGGGGCGGGCCGGATTTGACCCCCTTGGGAGGGGAATGCAGTGCCTGAAATCTGAAAAGGGGTTTTTTAATTTTTGCTTTTTAAAAACTTTAGTGTAAAGCACCCTTTCGGAAAAACAGTGTTTGGAGTGAAAAAATGGTGAAAGTTTTTTTTTTTTCCGGGCCCCCCTCCCCTTGGTGGGAATGGGGCCAGTGTGATTAAAAAAAAAATTAAATAAAAATATTTAAATAAAAGGTGGGGAAGTTTTTTATTTGCATTTTTTGGATTTAAAAGGGGGGCATATATAGAGTGGTTAGAGGACAAATGTGGCAAAATGTTCCCAAGTATAGGGAAAATAGGTGGTAATTTAAATAAATGCTGTAAAGAGTTTTTTATAAAGGGATTTTGGGGCTCAGTTTGGGTGTGTAGAAAAAGAGGGAGAATATTCCCGGAAAAAAGTAGGTTTTTACACGGGGATGTGTAATGTCCCCTTTGGTTGTTTAATATATTTTATAGAGGGGGTTTTTTAAAAGGGAAGTAAATGTTTAGGGTGTTTGGGAGGGGGGTGGGAAGTTTAAATTTTATGGGAAATAAAATTTCCCAAAAGGGGAAATTGAAAAAGTACTTTTTGCTTGATGATACGGGTGCTTTTTGGGAGTTTTTAAAGAAAAATTGCAAAGGTTATGGGGGATTTTGAGAATGTGTTAAAGGTAAAAAAGTTGAAAGTAAACAAGAAAAAGAGAAAAGGTTTATGGGGGTTTAAACAAATGTTTTAAAAGGAAAAAAAAAAAAATTGGAAATAAAAATTGGGGGGGGGAAAAGGGAAAAAAGTAAAATTTTTCAGATATTTGGGGATTTGGGCCTGTCGGCGGAGGGGATTTTTGAAGGATGGGGTTTAAATTCATGGGAATTGAGGGGGGAAAAAAAAGGTGGTGGTGCGTTTGAGGTATATGTGGAGTAAAAAAAACTTACCCCAATGGAGGCAAAAAAGGGAAATTTGATGAAAGTATATTTATTTACCAACACCCCCGTTTAAGGATGTAAAGCTTGGGGGGAAAAAAGCAGCAGCGAGGAAGGGGTTGGGGCAGGGGGAGATTTTCCGTCTAAGGGCAATGTGTGGGGGGTAAATATTTTTGCAAAAAATTTCGGATTGGGGAAATTAGGAGAAGGGGTGGAGTTAATAAAAGCATTAGTCAGAGGGCAGAAGGGGGGGTTTTTGAAGTGGTTTGATCATTTTGAGAGAAAAAGGATCAAAGTAGAATTGGGCAAGGAAAGCATATAATCTAAAGGGGAAGGAAGGAGGGGTAGGGGGGCATCCTCGAAAGGGTTGGAAAAGGGGGTTTAAAAGGGGGTTTTGTGGGCGAGGGCCCTTTGGGCTTCCCGGAAAACGTGTTTTGATAGGAGTAAAAGGAAAACGAATGATACTTGGGGCCTGGGCATCTGTTGGAGTGTGACAGGGGAATATTAGTGAAGGGATTCAAGGGGAAACCCTTTTTGTTTTATTTTTAGTCGGAATTGGGGTCTCCGGGGAAAAGGGGAAATCCCAAAGCCGGGACTTTAAAAGGGGGGGCTTGGGGTATTTAAAATTTGGGGGGATAAAGTTGTGTATCTTTTTTCCCTTTATGCTTCTAACGTTTTATTTGATCACCTCTGCAAAAGCTGGAAAAATGTTTTGGTGTGGTGGAAAATTTTGAATGTGATGGAAAAATATTTTCCTTTTTTTGGGGGTTTTCTGTTTTTTTTTGGGTCCCCTGCCTGGGGGGAAAACGGGTGATTGTTGAAAAAAAAAAAAAAAAAAGGGCCCAAATTTTTTTTTACAGTCATGTAGGAAGACTCATGAAAAAGGGCCTCTTTTGTTTGTGGCTAATTTTTTCAGTATTGAGATTTAATTTTAAGGGAAATGAAGGGTTTACTTTGCAAGGCTGTCAGGTAATTTGTTTGTGTCAGTAACAAAATTCATTTGTTAAAGGGAAAAAATTTTATAATTTTATTTTATGATTTCTTTAAAAAGTTTTGGTGTAGAGCTGCCAGATGAGTGGGAAATCAGGTGTAAAGTTGACCTTTTCTTGGCCCCTGCCTCAACCTGGCAAAAAACTGCTTTCTGTTGCAATCTCTCTCATGTATTTTTAAAAACAGTATATTGTTTTTTTCAGTTTTATTTTACTGTTTTAAATGTTACTTCAGTTTTTCCTTTGATTTTCTGCCTTTGTAAATGCATTTTCCTGTGCTGTTATGACACCTCCCTGCTATGTGCTTAAGGCTGAAATTTTCTTTCTTTAATGTGGTATGTAAACAAAAAATGCTAATTAAAAAAATGACAAATGAAATCACTAAAAAATTTTTAAATTTAAAATTTAAAAAATAACATTTAATTCGGGTTTTTTGACAATATAATGAAACCTTATGAAAATTTAAATTTAATTTTAAAAATTTTTTTGTTTGTTAATACATTATTATCCTATTAAAAGGCCTGCAAGGGGTAATCAAATAATCAAAAAAAATTTAAAAGGAGTGTATGATGGTTGGTGTGCATATTTTCATAAACCCGTAATTTAATACTAGTATATGTTGAAAAAAAATTTTATAATGCCAAAAATATATGAAATTTTTTAACAGTGTTTTAAAAAATTTACCCCATCCCAAAAGTAAAGGGTTTTTTTTTCCCTAATAGCATTTTACATTTACATAACAGTTTTTGTCAACTTGAAAAAACTCAAACTTCAAAAAACATAGGGCAGACTTAAGAAAAACAAAATTTAAAGGGTAGTTAATAGAATGGGTATACGTGGACCCCCGTTAGCGAGGGGCATGGGAAACCGATAAATCCGTAACCGATGCATTTATCGCAGAAAATTTGCTCGTTCCCGATCAAACCCGGTATGCGATTGGTTCGTATGAGACGTGTCCATGATGGCCTGAACTGCCCCGGGTTCCCCAGTGTTTACAAGCCACCAGTGTGCGGCATCAAAGGATACATTCGGTACATTCCAAATATCCTTTATAAATGTTTTTGGTGCCTGTTTTTCCCAAAAAAAATCACCATGGGCCCCAAAAAAGCCCCCAGTCCCAAAGCCTTCAAACCCAAGGGTGCAGACTGTGAAATGAAGAAAGGAAAATTTGCAAAGTATGAAAGGGAGTGGCGTGGGGAGCGGTCGGGTTGTATAGTAAACCCCCCTTTAAACCATCCTACTATATGAGCAAGAAAACGGCAATCAAGGAAGTGTTCTTGCAAAAGGTGAACTGTGATTAGAAACAAAACCGCAAGTGTTAGAAAATGTTGAGAATGTTTTTGGGTGGGGAAAATGAAAAACGACACAGGAAAAGGACTTTACCTAAACCCCTAATGGGGGGGGTTTCCCTTCTAAAGCTAACATATCCACATTTCTCCCCTCCTCCCATCCCACAATCACCACCAGATCTTCATTAAAGGAAAGGCAATTATTCTTTGTTATTTTTTGTTATTGTTGTTTTGTAATTACATTCTTTGCTTAAACTTAATATTTCATGTGGTAAAATTTTTTTTTCATACTTTTGGTGTTTTTCCCGGTTTAAATTTTTGGATTTCCATTATTTCTTAGGGAAAATTGATTCGTTTCCGATATTTTTTTTTTTTACGATGACTCTCAGGGACGGTTTAGATCGTGAACGGGGGTCCACTGATTTCATAATAATTTTTACAGAAATTTTAAAAAAAGTTATAGGGAGATAAAATTAAGGAAAATGAATAAGTAATAACTCTTGATTGTTGAAAAACAGATATAAGGTAAAAAATTTTTTGTATTTTAGAAGTGTATTTATTTCTGTAAGTGAAACTTTCATTTTTTTTTGGGGGGGGGGGGGCCACCCTGCCTTGGGGGATATGGCGGTTTTGTTAAAAAAAAAAAATTTCTGTCAGAAATATTTTTCATCACAAAAGGAATAGTTATACAGTGGACCCCGCCTAACGAACGCACGCAAACTTTAAAATCTCCCTAACGATACATTTTAATGAAAATTTTTTGCCTGGCAGCGTAAAAAAACCGCTAAACGTGATTCTTCGGACACTCCACGGTGGCCTGAGCCCGCCCCACTTGTTTCCCCTGGGTGCCATGTTTCAACCCCGCCCCGCGGTCGCTTCCAAGCAACAATCGGAACATTTTTAATTATCACAGCTTTTTTGTGATTGCACCTGCAAAAAAATCACCAGGGCCCCAAGAAAGCTTTAGTGCCAAACCCCCAGCAAAAAGGGTGGGAAATTTCTAGGATATGAAAAAAAAAGAGATCATTGCTAAGTATAAAATGTGTTCAGGAAAAACAGTGTCCCAAAGGGTAATTTGTGGTGTGTGGAGGGCAAACAGTAGGGGGTGGGGCACTAAGGACTTTCCTTGACTATTTCACCCTCACTTCCCCCACTGTGAAAAATTACCTAACTAATAGAAATTGACCCTTTAAATGCCTCCTGGTATTTGACAATGCTCCTGGTCATCCTTTAGAAGTGGATAGCAACTTTCTGCAGAAAAGGCTTCATTAAAGGGCAATTTTTTTCCTCCTAAAACCACCCTCTCCTGAAGCCCATGGACCAGCAGGGCATTTCCAGCTTTAAGAAACTGTCCCCAAAAGCAGTTTGAAAGGTGCTTTGTAGGACCTCAGAAAATTTAAATTTACCAAAAAAGAGTTTTGGAAGATCACTTTAGATCCTCAATTCTGTAAAAAATTATAGGGAAGGCTGGGAGGAAGGGCAAAGGACCATGAACTCGTTGGAAGAAAAGTGGCCAAAATGTTAGACAAAAGGGATTTTGAGGGGGTTTTAGGCTAACCCTGGGAATCCTATGCCAGTTGAGGAATCCTTGTGGGATTTTTGGATGTTTTGTGGGGGGGATGTGGAAGAGTTGGGGGAGGGGCAATGAAGAACAACCATGATGGGCTGCTAATCACTTCAAAAGCAAAAAGGGCCACACCTGAGAAACTGCTTTGGAGGAGGGGGAAAAGGGAAAATTTAAAAATTGCCTACTTTAAGATTAAAGGGAAAAGGGCATGGCTTAAAGTGCAAACCTTTTTGATGAAAATCACCCTCCACAGCTATTGGAAGCCGTCTGGTGATAACCTGCTGTTGTGAAAAAACTTTGGAATGCATAAAGGAACGGGGGGGTACAGGCCTCTAAATGACAGATAGTTGTGCGCAGAGGTCCAGTGACTCTCAAGCTGGTCCCAGGGCATTAAAGGAAAAGGGGAATAACCCGGAAAGGGCTTGACACCTCAACCAATGGGAAAGGGGGTTCCCCCCTTTTAAACATTTAAAACCATCCCCAGTCTTCCCCCCCTCCAATCCCACAAATCATCCCAATCTTCAATGAAGGTAAATGTCATGTAACTGGCATGTCTTCTTCGTTTGTGTGTATTAAAAATTTAAAATTTCATGTGGTAAAAAAATTTTTTTTTTTCATACTTTTGGGGGGACAGAACGGATTAATTTGATTTCCATTTTTCTTTGGGGAAAATTAATTCGGCTAACGATAATTTTTCCCTAACGTTGAACTCTCAGGGAAAAATTAAGTGGGCCCCGGTTCGGATACTAATCCGTTCCTGAGGCATCGTAAACCAAAAATACGGGGAAAACGAATCAATTTTCCCCATAAAAAAAATGGAAAAACAAAATTAATCCGTGCAAGACACCCAAAAGTATAAAAAAAAAAACTTTTTCCACATGAAAAATTTAATTAATGCAATAGAATAGTAATTACAAAAACAACAATAACAATAAATAATAAAGAATAATTGACACTTTCCTTTTAAAGAAATCTGGGGGATGATTTAGGGGTGGGAGGAGGGGAGTGTGTGGTTTGGGGTTGCATTTTGAAGGGGAATCCCCCCCCATTAGGACTTGAGGTAGCAAGTCCTTTTTTGGGGGTTTCTTCCCCTTTTTAAAGCCACTAGGACCGGGTTTGGGGTCACGGACCTCTGCGC
>NW_026480929.1:0-25329 GCF_026875155.1 Cherax quadricarinatus
TTCGGGGGGATACGGCCGATATGTTGAAAAAAAATAGCGAAAAAACACCTTCTTTCATCTGTTAAGCAGAAGTAAGGAAATATGTATATGAGTGATCTTCCCCTTCGCCCCCTAGGAGTAAGTTTAGGTGATCACCCCACAAACTGAAGTGTATTCGGTTCCCATAACTTCAGATAATAACAACCTCTGAGAGGGCCCAAACTTTGGGAGAAAAAAAAAATTTTTAAATTAAAAAAAGTGTCTACCAACGCTCATTGAACCAAAAATTGGCAAGAAAGGTAAAAAATACACAAATGAAAGTTAGACCAGGAAACTTCGGGATACTTCATTGTGCGTTTGCCACCCATGGTTTTATCATACGTTTCTAGGAATAAAAAAAGACGTGAAATAAAAAAAAGGAGGATTTAATCGCCCCTCGGGCCTTGGATTTAGTGTCCAGCATCTTTGGCGATGTAACACAAAAACCCTCCCTTTGGGTAGGACCATTTCCACTGGGGAATCCCCCTCCCAAATGACTATGCCCTCATCTGTAAGTCCCTATCCACTGGCCTAAAAACCGCCAGCCTTTTGCTTTGCTCCAGATTCCCCAACCGAGTGTGAACAAAAAACTCAAAGGCTGAGGGACTGATTACTCATCTTTTTATATAGTTTTTTTGTCTTCAAAATTATGTTTTTGAATCTATTCGTAAAGCCACTGGAGGGCAAAACGTTAAAATAAAGATACCCAGAAGTAGCCATGGTCTTAACTTTAAACCCTGAAGTTTGGTTTTTTTGTACTGCAATTAAAATTTAAATTCAAATAGACAAAATAAATGTTCTAAAAAATACGACCCCAAAAAAATAGTTTTTTTTGTGAAGAAACAAGTACGTAACTGTAAATCTTTTCTCTTTTCTCTTCTCTCTCTCTTTTTCTCTCTCTCTCTCTCTCTCCCTCCTTCTCTCTCTCCTCTCTCTTTTCCTCGGGTTCTAGTTATAAAAACTTTGGGGGGGGATAGATTACTTTTTAGAAGTGATGGGGAAACATACGATCATTACAAAAACCCGCACATACATCCCAACACAGACCAACAACCACACACAGTAGTTCGAGGCATACATGTTCAAGACACGAGGGTGAGGGGCAGCATAAGTCCACGTAAGGGGGGGGAAACGCATAATATATAAACAGAAAAATTGAGACGCACCATATGAACAAATGAAAGAAGAGTACATTTTAAAATCACACACAGAAGAGTACAAAAACGAAGAGTAAGCAAAGAAAAAACAGTAGAGTACAGTACAGTAACACAGAAAAGAAATCAGTAACACCACCGTGGCTACTTCAGGGAGGCTGGAGTGGGAAAAAACATCACCCTTGGGTACTGCAGGGGGACGGAATGGGAATAACACCGGGCTACTGTAGGGAGGGGGAGTGGGGATAAAATCACCGTGGTACTGCAGGAAATGGAGTGGGAATAACACCACCGTGGCTACTGTAGGGAGGGAGGGGTGGGAATAACACACCGTGGTTTTGTCAGGGGGGGAAAAAAAACCCCTCAAGGAAGGAGTGGAATAACACACCGTGGTACTGTCAGGGAAATGGAGTGGGATAACACCCCGTGGGTACTGTCGGGGGGTTGGAGTGGGATAAAAACACCGTGGTACTGCAGGGGGTTTGGGGTGGGAAAACCCACCTGGCTACTGTCAGGGGGGCTGGAGTGGGAAAAACCCACCGGGCTACTGTCAGG
The DNA here is from genome assembly GCF_026875155.1 of Cherax quadricarinatus. Classification (NCBI taxonomy): domain Eukaryota; kingdom Metazoa; phylum Arthropoda; class Malacostraca; order Decapoda; family Parastacidae; genus Cherax; species Cherax quadricarinatus. The sequence continues at coordinate 1,728 of NW_026480929.1, forward strand.
GAGGTGGAGTGGGAATAACACCACCGTGGCTACTGTCAGGGGGTTTGGGAGTGGGAAAACCCCACCGTGGTACTGTCAGGGAGGCTGGGGGAAAAAATAACATCACCGGGGCCCTATTTTCAGGGAGGCTGGGATTTGGGAAAAAAAACCCCGTGGTACGTCAGGGAGGGCTGGAGTGGGAAAAAACTTTCACCGTGGCTACTGTCAGGGAGGCTGGAGGGGAAAAATCACCGTGGTACTGTTGGGGGGGGGGGGAGGGGGAAATAACTTCCCCGGGGCCCTACTGTCAGGGAGGCTGGAGTGGGAAAAAACCCCCACCGTGGCTATTTTCGGGGAGGTTTGGAAAGGGGAAAATAACATCACCGTGGTACTTTTTCAGGGAGGCTGGGTGGGAAAAAACATCCCCGGGGGTTACTGTCAGGGAGGCGGGAGTGGGAAAAAACATCACCGTGGCATGTCAGGGAGGCTGGAGTGGGAAAAAACATCCCCGTGGTTACTGTCGGGGGGGTGGGGGGGAAAAATAAGTCCCCCGTGGTACTGTCAGGGAGGCGGGAAAAGGGGGAAAAACCTCCGTGGTACTGTCGGGGAGGTTGGGGTGGGAAAAACATCCCGTGGTACTGTCGGGGGAGCTGGAGTGGGAAAAAACATCACCGTGGGCTACTTTTCCAGGGGGCGGGAAGGTGGGAATAACTTAACCTTTGGCTATGTAGGGACGTGGGAGGGGGAATTAACATCCCCGGGGCACTGTCAGGGAGGCTGGAGGGGGAAGGGAATAAACATCCCGGGGTACTGTCAGGGACGTTGGAGGGGGAATAGCGTCACCGTGGCTACTTCAGGGAGGTGGAGGGGGAATAAGCCCCACAATAGTACTGTTGGGGTTTCGACACTTTTGAATCCAAATCATAAAATCCAAATTTTGAATTATGAATAGAAATTAAAAATTTAATACAAAAAAATTTATTTGCAAACCAGGGTCAGCCTCAGAGTTATCTCTGGTTCCCAAAATTTTCCCACGTGGAGGCCAGTGGGGTTTCGTTTTTTAAGGTCCCCCCCTTTCGCCCCCCCAAAGGTTTCCCATGTGTGGGAAATCCTCCTTTGGGGCCCCCGGGTCCCCCTTTCTCATTTCCCCTAAGGTCACCCTCGCCTCTCTCTTCCCCTTTTCCCCCTCTCTTTTCTCTGCCTTCCGGGCCTCACCTTCCCGGTTCATGTATCCAGGAATCCACCGTTCGCTCCCGGATTTTTCTTCCCTTCCCATTTTCCCAAAGGTAAAGCTTCAACTGCATGTTTTTCCCATCCCTTTCCCCCAGGTTCATGTACCCGGGAAATCCATCCGCTGCTCCGGATGTCCCCCCACCCCCAAATTACAAAAGGGTTTTCAGCCTCAACCCCCAACCCTTTCCCCCAAGTTTAAAAATCCAGGAATCCTCCGTTCGTCCCGGATGTTTTCCCCTTCCCCCCATTAAACCAAAAGGTCGGCGGTCCCTTCCCGGTTCGTGTCCCCAGGAGTCCATTTTGTGTCCCTGAGTGGACCCCCTTTTCCCCATTTCCCTCTGAGTCAGCGGTTTTCTCGCTTTCCTTGGGAATCATGTAACCCGGAAAATCCATCCGTCAAACCGCCGGAGGGTCCCCCCTTTCCCCATTTTTTCCCCAGGCCCAGCTCAATTTTCAGTTTCTTCCCTTCCCCAGGTTCATTTTTCCCAGGAATCCACCCGCTCGCTCCGGAGGGTCTCCCTTCCCACTTACACAAGGTCACCCTTTAAATGCTTGTTTTTCATGCCTTCCCAGGTTCATGTATCCGGGAAACCCATCCGTTTCGCCCCCGGGATGTCTCCCCTTCCCCACTTACACAAGGTTCAGCCTAAAACCAAAACCTTTCCCAAAAAAAATTTATGAATCCAGGAACCCTTTCCGATCGCTTCCCGGATGTTTTCCCCTTTCCCCACTTCCCAAAGGTCGGCGGTCCCTTTCCCCCGGATCAGGGGTCTCCAGGGGGTCTTTTGTGTCACCTGAGTGGACTCCCTTCCCCATTTCCCTTCAGAGTCAGCGGTATTCGGGCCTTCCTTGGGAAATCATGTATCCAGGAACCCCACCCGCTCGCCCCGGATGTCTCCTTTCCCCACTTACACAAGGTCAGCCTAAAAATTTCAAGTATTCATCCCTTCCCCGGGTTTATGTACCCAGGAAACCATCCGCTCGCTCCGGATGTTCCCCCCTTTCCCCCCTTACAAAAGGCCCCCCCCTAAACCCCAAAAACCTTCCCCCAAAAGTTTTAAATTCCGGGAAATCCATCCGCTCGCTCCCGGATTTTTCCCCCTTGACTTACCAAAGGAAACGGGGGTTTGGGGCCTTTCCCCCGGGACAGTGTCTCCGGAAAGTCCACTTGTTTTCTTTTTGAGTGGACCCTTCCCCTTCCTTTGAGTCACCCGGTATTCTTCCCTTTCCTTAGGGTCATGTATCCAGGAAACCCAACCGTCTACCCCCGGATGTCCCCCCTTCCCCATTTTCCCCAAGGTCGCCTAAAATTCCCTTCCCCGGTCAGTTTTCTCCAGGAGTCCACTTTTTGTCACCTGAGTGGACCCCCTTCCCCATTTCCCTCGGAGTCAGGGTTTATTCTTTTTTTTCCCTTTTACGTCATGTATCCAGGAACCCATCCGTTTTCCCCCGGATGTCCCCCCTTCCCCTTTTTCCCCAATTTTCGCCTCAACTTCATGTTTTCTTGCCTTCCCCAGGTTTGTATCCGGGAAATCCATCCGCTCGTTTCCGGATGTCCCCCCTTCCCCCATTTTCCCCAAGGTGCCCAACTTCATGTATTTTCCCTTTCCCCAAAGGTTCATGTATAAAAGGAAAATCCATCCGCCCCGCCCCGGATGTCTCCCCTTCCCCACTTACACAAGGCAGCCTCAACGCTTTGTTTCTGCCTTCCCCGGGTTCATGTATCCAGGAAAAAAATCCGCTCGCTCCGGATTTTCCCCCCTTCCCCCCACCACAAAAAGGTCAGCCCCCCAACCTCAACCCCCCCCAAATTTTATGAATAAGGAATCCATTCCGCCGCCCCGGGAATGCCCTTCCCCTTCCCCCTTCCCAAAGGGGTCGGGGGTTTCCCTTTCCCCCGGTTTGGGGCTCCGGAGTCAAATTGTGTCACCGGGTTTGGACTCCTTCCCCATTTCCCCCGGGAGTCAGCGGTGCCTTCCCCAAATCGTGTTTCCAGGAGTCCCCCCTTTGCCCACCTCAGGGGGGAAATCCCTTCCCCATTTCCCCCAGAGTCAGGGGTTTCCCACCTTCGTGACCTCGTTTGAGGGAAATTTGGGTCTTGTCTAGGGGGTTTTCGGTTAGAGACTGTCCAGGTGGGGGGGAATTTAAATGGGGTGACACAAAGAAAATTTGGCGTCATTTAATTACACCCCCAAGACAGCCTGGCCCTTTAGGTCAGCGGGGACGCCCCCAAGCTGCCTCACATTTTCCCCCACCCCCGAGGGGGCAAAAAAAACGTTTTTTTTGGGAAAACCTTTTATATTACATTTATGAATTTATTTAAAAGGTTACGAGTTTTTCTTGTTTATTTATCAGTTTAAAAGTTTTTTGTAAGGTTTTTATTTTTTGTAGATGAAGGGGTTTCCAAGTGTTGAAAAAATTTTTTCCACCTCCATTCAAAACGAAAAAAAAATATTACACTGTTTTCATTTTTTATTTATTTATTGGTCATTTTTATGACATTGAAAAAAACTAAAAAGCGCAAAAAAACATACACTTTATTTATGTTTTTTTAAACGTACATTTAAACGTAGTTTAGGGTTTATTTTGAGGACATTCTTCGTCACACGGCGGGTTTATAGCCATATAAAAAAAAGAAAATAATTTTAAAATTTAAATGAGGGGAACCAAAAAAAAATTAAATTATCTCAAAAACAAATTTTAAATTAATAAAATGGGAAACCCTTCTACAAACCTTTAAACCCCCCTTTCTACAAACCCTTAACCCAGTTCACAAACCCTTTAAACCCTCAGTTCTACAAACCCTTTAAACCTCAGTTTACAAACCCTTTACCCTAAACAGATTGCTTCCTCTGGGGAAAAAAATTTCAGGAAAAAAGTTTAAAGATCGCCGCTAAAGATTGATGATCCCTTTCCTAAATTTCTTAACCATGTTAATTTCAAAAAACCAATCCCTTAACGCCCCCCTTGGAATATTTGGGAAATTTTTTTTCCCAAATAAAGAAAAAATTTGGGCGAGCCCATTTTTGGGTTAAAAACCCCCTCACCGTTTTAAAGGGGTTTTAGGTTAGGTAGGGTTTCGTCAGGAAACAGGACAAGTTTTTCCCGGGACGCGGGTCTTCGATGATGACCCGTGTTGGGTTTTTGGGTCATCTGCCCGGGGCCTTTCGCTGGTTACCGGTCCCCCCCCTTAAATATTAGGGTTTAGTTTTCGGGGAAAAATAATGTAATAATGAAAAGTAATTCAAAACCTTTTTGAGAAAAATTTATTTTGTGGTACAGAAGCTTCCTTTCCATTAAATATCCCAAAAACTGTTTTAGAGGTTTAACAGTCAAATTTCAATGTCGATGAGGGACCCTTTTTTAACAGTTGTAAACACAGAAAAAAAATTTTGGAAGGGATTTGTATTATTGCTTAAGGGGGGCCCAAATATTTCCCAAAAATTTCCCCGGGGGTTTACAAACACCCGCCTGAAAATTTGAACCCAAACGAATAGGGTTTGGTTCTCAAGAAAATAAACGGAAATTTGAAAAAAAGAAAAATTTAAATTTTTGGAAGGTTCCGTTTCTTGGTTCTCCCTTCTTTTAAACTTAAAAACAGCGGGGGCCCACAGCAAACCCAAAAATTTTAGCTTCGCAAACCCCGTTTATCCTCTAACAAAAAAATTAGCTCAGCTAACGCTAAACCGCAAACTTTTTACTGTATGTGCATGACAGAAATTTGTTAGTGTCAAGTAAAGACCCCACGAAATGCAGTAAGTAAAAAAACACGGGAAAATTAAAACCCTGAAGAAAAATGGTGGGATGTTTAGTTTGGTTAAGTGAAGGTGTTAGGAATGTTGAGTCGGGGAAAAAATATTGTTTGGGGGTTTGATAGGGAAAATTTTTAGTGTTAGGAGTACATGTTGTGGAAGGTACAGTGGGAAATTTTTGGAAGGGGCTTGATGTAAAAATTAATGTGGAAGTTTTTTACCTAACCTCAGCAACACAGAAAGGCATGTCAGTATACAAAAAAACAGAAAAGAAATGCAAAAAAAAAAACGGTTCGGCAACAGAAAGGAATGCAAAATGGAACTCTGTAAACCTTTAAAACAAATTTTTTTAATTTATCTCTTCAAACAGGTTTTTAGTGTCTGTTTATGGGAAAGGATGGCAAAAAGTAATTCCTTTTTTTTAAAACAGGGGAAAAGGTCGTTACGTAAAATTACCGCCCAAAAAATTGGAACCCTAAATTTTGTGGGCCCAAATTACTGGGAGTCAATTATACCCTGAGCTTTTAAAAACCATCTCGAAAAAAGCATAGCTTGATTAATGATACTCGGGCTTTGGATTCACAAGGGGCCCGGTCTTGTCAAAATTTAATTTTTTAACTTTCTTCAGTAAAGCTTTTGAGGCTGTTGACCCAAAAAAAGGGGAATTTTTGATATTATTTACTTAGATTTTAGAAAGGTTTTTTGGGAAATAGATTTAAAAATTAGATTTGGGGGGGGGGAAAAGCCCCGGGGGGAAAATGGTTTGAAGGGGAAAAGTCCCCCCGGGTGGATCGGAACCACGGCCCGGGGGGGGAAGGGGGGGGAGGGGGGGGGAGCCCTTTTCCACAGGTGGCTCCTGGAACCCCCCCCCGGGGGGGGGTGAAAGGGTTTTGGGGGGGTGGGGGGTAGGGGGGAAGGGGGAGCACCTGGCCTTCCACAGGTGGACCCCTGGAACCAGGGGACCCGGGGGGGGGGGGGAAAGGGTTTGGGGGTTTGTGGGGGTAGGGGGGGGGGGGGCACCCCCCCCGGGCCCTTCACACGGGTGGGACCCGGGGGAAAGGGGGAAAGGGGGGGGGGTTTGGGCCGGTTGGGGGGGGGGTGGGGTGGGGGGGGAAGGGGGAAAAAGTACCTGGCCTTCAAAAGGGGGGAAAAGGGGGGCCCCTTTGGGGGAAAAGTGGGGAAGGGGGGGGGGGGAAATATTGAGGGGGGACCCCTGGGAAAAAAAGGGAAGATACTGGTTGAAAGGCAGACCCGGGGGAAAGGGGGGGAAGGGAAAAAAATTTTGAGGGGAAAACAAATGGACTCCTGGACACTTGGACCGGGGGAAAGGGCGGGAGCCCCTTTGGGGGAAGTGGGGAAGGGGGAGGGGGGAATATTTGGGGGACTCTGGGAAAGAAGGAGAAACGGGTTGCAAAGGCAGCCCCTGGAAAGGGGGGGAAGGGGAGAACTTTTTGGGGGGACCCCAAATGGACTCCTGGCACTTGGACCGGGGAAAAGGGGCAAAGAGCACCTTGGGGAATGGGGAAGGGGGGGGGGGAATATTAGGGGGACCCCGGGAAAGAAGGAGACCTGGTTGCTAAGGCAGACCCGGGGAAAAGGGTGGGGGGGAGAACATCTGGGGGGACAGGGGGGGGAAATCCTGGACACATGGACCTGGGAAAGGCGGGGGGGCCCCTTTGGGAAAAGGGGGGGAAGGGGGGGGGGGAAATTGAGGCGGGACTCCGGGGAAAGAAAAAATCCACAAATTCACAGTGTTACGCTAGAAACACTGGGGAATGTTGTGGATGTTTCTAGCGTAACATGGGGATGTTGTGGATGTTTTTTGGGTTTAACACTGTGGATGTTTCTATTTGAAACCCATGTGAATTTTGTGGATGTTTCAACGTAAAAACCTGTAAATGTTGGGATGTTTTTTCGTAACACTGGGAATTTTGGGTGGATGTTTCAAAGCGTAACACTGGGGATGTTGGGGTTTGTTTCTATTTTGTAACACTGTGAATGTTGTGGATGTTTCTAACTTTAACACTGGGGAATGTTGTGGATTTTTTCTTAGCGTAAAAAGTGGTAGGTGGTGTAGTAGTAGAAATATAATATTGCGGGGTATAGTAGTGTAAAAATTTTAATATTGAGGTGGTAGTAGTAGTAGTAATTTTAATATTGAGGTGGTGGGGGAAAAAATTATTAGTGGTAATTTTTAATGTTTCCCAGGTGGTATTTATTTAGTAGTAATATAAATTGCGGGTTTGGTAGTAGTAGTAGAAATGTAAAAATTGCAGGTGGTAGTAGTAGTAGTAATATAATATTGCAGGGGGTTTGTAGTAGTGGGTAATATAATATTGCGGGTTTTGTAGTAGTAGTAGTAATATAATTTTTGCGGGTTTGGGTAGTAGTAGTAGTGTAATATAATTTTGAGGTGTGTAATAGTATTTAAATATAAATTGCAGGTGGTAGTAGAAAGTAGAAATTTAATATTGCAGGTGTTATTTAATATTTTAGTAATAAAATTTTGCGGTAGTATTTTGTAGTAGAAATTTAAAATTTTTATTTCCCAAGGTGGTTTTTTAGTGAATTTTAAATTGCATTTGGTAGTAGTAGTAGTAATAAAATTATTGCAGGTGGTAAAAAAGTAGTAGTAATAAAATATTGAGGGTAGTAGTATTAGAAATTTAATATTGTAGGTGGTAGTGTAGTAGTAGTAATAAAATATTGCAGGTGTAGTAGTAGTAGTATATAATATTTTAGGGTAGTTGTAGTAGAAATTTATTTTTTACAGGGGGGGGGGTATTTTATGTAATAAAAATTATTGTAGGGGGAAAGTTGTAGTAGTAATATAATATTGCAGGTGGTAGTAGTAGTAGAAATAAAAAATTGAAGGTGGTAGTAGAATGGGAATATAATTTGGGGAAAAAATTAACTTCCCTTTTGTTTTATATCCTTTTAAATCATGGCAATTTAATTGTTTCCCCCAGTATTGCACCTAAACCTAAGCCTATTATATCCTCTGTTTTCTTGTATTTTTTGAAACGGCTTGACAAAGCTCCTGGTGAGCAAAAACTTTTGCCAAAATTAAAATGTCACATTGGGTTGCACTTGTGTCCTTTTACTTTACTCAGTCAAAAAACCCTGAGAACTTTTAAGGGGTTTGGTTTTGTCCATAATCTTTCTTTATTTACATAAAAGGGAATCCTTTGGGTTTTTCCCTCGAGTTAAGGGCGATTTTTAACTTCATAATGTTTTTTGATTTTTCTTTTTCCCTTTTTTTAAATTTTCTTTTTTTTAATTGTTTATACTGTTTTTCTTAATTTCCCCTTCTTTCTTATTTATTCCCCCTTTAGATGTCTTTTTTTGGGACCTACCAGATAGTTAATCTGTTTTTTTTCCATATACGTAATTTTTTTTTTATTTTAAATTTCCCTATCGGGAAACCTTCGGGGCCCTTTGGAGGGGGTCTTTGGTCCTTTTTTCTATTTCAAGCTTTTTAAAATTTCAAGGTTTCAATTTAAAACGCTAGTGTCGATAAACCAGGACAAAATTTTTTGAATTATTGCCCAAATGCAAAAATTTCCCCAGTGTTCCATACAAACATCCACAAAAATTTTCCCCGTGTTCCCCCTACAAACCCTCCCCAACATCCCCAGTGTTTCGCTAGAAACATCCACAACCCCACAGTGTTAAAGCTAGAAAAATCCACAACATTCACCCGTGTTACGTTAAAAAACATCCACAACATTCACCCGTGTTCCCCTGAAACATCCACAACTTTCCCCGTGTTTCGGAGAAAAAATCCACACATTTACAGTTTACGTAAGGAAAAAAACCACAACATTTTACAGTGTTCGTTGGGAAACATCCACAACATTCAAGTGGTACACTAGAAAAAATCCACAAAAAAACCACAGGTTACGCTTTGGGGGAAAATTTCCCCAAAAATTCACAGTTTTTTACGCTAGAAACACTGTGAAGTTGTGGATGTTTTTTAGGGGTTAAAATGTGGATGGGTTTTGGGAAAGTTTCTGCTAACACTGTGGATGTTTGTGGATGTTTTAGGTAAAACTGTGAAAGTTTTTGGGTTTCTAAAAGTAAAACCCCGTGAATGTTGTGGTTTTTTCTTACGTAACACTGTGAATGTTGTGGGTGTTTTTGGGAAACTTTTGGTGTTTTGGTGTTTTTAGTGTAACACCCGTGAAAAGTTGTGGATGTTTCTAAAAGTAACTGTGAATGTTGTTTTGGGTGTTTTTAGCGTTTTAAACTTTTGGGGGTTGTGGGGTTTCTAGCGTAAAACTGGGATGTTGTGGATGTTTGTAGTGGGGAAAACTGGAATGTTGTGGATGTTTTTTAGTGGAACACTGTGGAACTTGACTTTGGGAATAATTCACAAAATTTTGTCCCGGTTATCGTTCACTAGCGTTGAAATTGAAAAACCGTTTTAAATTTAAAAAACGTGAAAAAAGAAAAGGGCCAGGACCCAAATCAAAAAGGGCCCGAAGGTTCCAGATGGGGAAAATTTGATTTAAAAAAAAAAAATTTCGTATATGGAAAAAAAAAGATTAAAAATATCTGGGAGGTCAAAAAAGAGACATCTTTCAGGGGGGGAATAAAAAAAGACAGAAGGGAAATTAAAAAAAATCAAAATATTCAATTTTAAAAAAAATAAATTTAAAAAAAAAGGAATAAAAAAAAGTCAAAAGACATTATGAAATTAAAAATCGCAATGGGAAATCGAGGAATAAAATAAAAAGGGTTCTTTTATGGTAAAAAGAGAAAGATTATGGAAAAGGGCAGATTCCCCTTAAAAATTGCTCAGGTTTAAAATTTACTCCCCCGTAAAGTAAAAAGGGCCAAGTGCAAAATAATGTGCCCTTTTATTGTGGCAACGTTTTTGCTCACCAGGAGCTTTTTAAGCCGGGTTTCAAACAGTTTTTTTAAACAGAGGATTTTATATGGCTTTGGTGAGGGGCAAAATTTTGTGGGGGGGGCCTTTTGGGGGAAAGGGGTTTTGGGAAATAAACTTTGGGGTAATTGGGGGTTTTTATTTAAAAATTTTACTATATATAATAAAATTTTTTTATTAAGATATATTAAATTTTTTTTATATACTATACCCCCTAATTTTTTTTTTTATATAAAAACAATATTTTTTTATATATAAGAATAAATTTTTTAATATATTAATAAGGATTTTATTAGTTCTTATAAAACAATTTTTTATTTGTATATATAAGGAAAATTTTGTTATATCTATAATCAATATTTTTTAACTATAATAAAACCACAATAATTTTCTAATAATTTTTAAATTTGGGGTATTTATATTTCTAATATATTTTGGCTATTAAATTTTAAATTTTTCTCAATATTAATTAACATTTTTTTCACTGGGGAAAAAATTTATTGGACTAATATAATTTAAAGAATTTTTTATATTATAATTTTAAAGGTTGTTATTTGTATATAAAAGGAAAATTTTATTAATATACTAATAAGGATTTTATTTTATTTTACTATAATAATTTTGGGGTTTATATATAAAATAATATTTTTTTTATATTATAATAAATTTTTTATATATATAAACCCTCCCAAATTTTTTTAATTTACTTCCACCCGCAAAATTTTTTTTTCTACTACTTTCTTAAAAAAATTTTATTTTAAAACTACTTAATCCACCCGCAATAATTATTTAAATTCTTCTTTCATACCAGCAAAATTTTTTATTACTACTACTACTTTCCACCTGCAATATTATATTAATTTTACTACTTTCCACCACAAATTAAAACTCTAACTAATTTTAAACCTTCCCGTATTATTTTTAAAAACCTTACAAAATTTCCCCGGAAACAAAAATAAAGCCTATAAAAATTTACAAAAAATTTTCCCAAAAAGTAAAATTTTTTTAAAACCCTTTTGTCCTTTTACCAAAAATAAAATTTTGGGAACAATTTAAAAATTAAATAATAATGACAAAAAAGTTGAAAAAATTGTTTCAGTGTTTTAAAATTTACATAAGAGGAAAACACTAAAAATAATAACATAAAGAAAAAAAGTACCAGTTTCACACTTTTAGTAAAGAAACAAAAGATCAGTTTTAAAATAACCCCCCCCCAAAAAAAAAAAAGTCAAACAGTACAGTTAAAAAAAAAAGTCAAATAAAAAAACACAAAAATTTAGTTCAGTAAAAGTACCAAAGAAGACAGTACAGTAACACAGAAGAGTACAAATAAACAGGGAAAAAAAAAACGTTAAAAAAACCCAAAAAAAAACACAGAAGAGTTTTTGTAAGTTTAAAACAGGGAAAAGTAAAAAATCAGTAAAAACCGTGGTACTGTCAGGGAGGGTGGAGTGGGAAAAAACATCACCGTGGCTACTGTCGGAGACTGGAATGGGAAATTTAAAATCCCCAGGGGCTACTGTCAGGGTGGGAAAGGGGTGGGATTTAAAGCCACCGTTTGGCCCACTGTCAGAAAAGGTGGAGTGGGGAAAAACATCACCCTGGTACTTCAGGGGGGGCTGGGGTGGGAAAAAAACGCCAAACCCGGGGGGTACTGTAAAGGGGCGGGGGGAGGGGGAAAAACAACACCGTGGTTACTGTCAGGGAAAATGGAGTGGGACATAAACCCGTGGGTACTGTTAGGGAGGCTGGAGTTTGGGAAAAACATCACCGTGGTACTGTCAAGGGGGGCTGGAGTGGGAAAAAAAACGCCAACCCTTGGGTACTTCAGGGACGCTGGAGTGGGAAAAAAATCCCCTTTGGGTACTGTCAGGGGGCTGGAGTGGGAATAAACGCCCCTTTGGGTACTGTCAGGGAAAGGGTGGGTGGGAATAAAAAAGCCCACTGTGGCTCTGGGGGAGGGGGGAAAAAGGGGGTGGGGAAAAACATCACCGTGGCTACTGTCGGGAGGTTGGGGGTGGGAAAAAAAAAAATCACCCTGGCTACTGTCAGGGGGGGAGGAGGGGGGAATAAAAATCACCCTGGTACGTCAGGGAGGTGGGTGGGAAAAAACATACCCTGGGTAATGTCAGGGGGGGTGGAGTGGGGAAAAAACACCACCGTGGGTACTGTCCCGGGGGGGGCTGGAGTGGGGAAAAAAACATTTTCCCCTGGCTAAATGTCAGGGGGCGGGGGTGGGAAATTCATACCGTGGTACTGTCAGGGAGGCTGGAGTGGGAAAAACACCAACCCTGGGCTACTTCAGGGGGGCTGGAGTGGGAAAACCCTCACCGTGGCTACCCTCGGGGGGCTGGGTGGGAATAAAAAAATTTACCGTGGCTACCCGTCAGGGAGGGGTGGGAGTGGGGAATTTCACCACCTTTGGCTACTTTTCAGGGAGGGGTGGAGTGGGGAAAAAAATCACCGTGGCTAAAATGGGCAGGAGGCCCGGAAATGGGAATAACATCACCGTGGCTACTTCCGGGGGGTTTGGAAAATGGGAAAAAAAACCCCACCGTGGTACTGTTTTGGGGGGTGGAGTTGGGGAAAAAAACATCAAACCCTGGTCCCGTCGGGAGGCCTTTGGGTGGGAAAAAGACCACAATAGTACTGTTGAGGGGCGCGCTTTTTTAAACCAAAAAGATGAATCCAAAACTTAATTTTGAATTTTTAAAAATAATAAAAAATAAAATTTTTTTTGCGACCATGTTTAGCCTCAGGGTTTTCTCTGAGTTACCAGACCTTGGCCCCTTTGGGGGCCAGTGGTTGTCTTTAAGGTCCCCCCCCCCCCCCGCCCTTTCCCCCGGTTCTGTGTCCCGGAATCCCTCCGTGGGCCATGGATGTCCCCCCCTTTTAGTTCCTAAGGTCAGCCTCCCCTTTTCTCTCTCTCTCCCTCTCTCTCTCTCTGCCTTCCAGCCTCAGCCTTTCACCAGGTTCATTGTAAGGGGTTTCCCTCCGTGGGCCCTTTGGTTTTCTCCCCTTTTTCAGTTCCCCAAGGTCAGCCCGCCTCTCTTCTCTCTCTCCCCTCTCTCTCTCTCTGCCTTCCAGCCTCAGCCTTCCCGGGGCTTTTGTCCGGAATCCATCCCTGGGGCACCTGGTGTTCCCCTTTTCAGTTCCCTAAGGTCAAACCTCGCCTCTCTCTCTCCCTCTCCTCTCTTTTGCCCTTTCCCGCCCCAGCCTTCAAAAGGTTCAGTGTTTCCGGAATCCATTCGTTCGCTCCCGGATGTCTTCCTTCCCCACTTACCCCAAAGGGGGGCCCCAACCCCAACCTTCCCCAAATTTATGGGAAACCAGGAAAACCATCTGCTCGCTTCCGGATGTCTTCCCTTTTCCCCCCTTACCTAAAGGGCGGGGTGCCTTCCCGGATCAGGGGTCTCCAAAGGGGTTTATTTCCCGCACCTGGGGTGGAATCCCTTTCCCCCCTTCCTCAGAGTCAGCGGTTTTTTTGCTTTCCTTAGGATCATTTTAACCGGAAACCATCCGTCTCCGCCGGATGTCTCCCCTTCCCCACTTACACAAGGTCGGGTCAACTTTACGTAAATTTATTTCCTTCCCCAGGTTCATTTTATCCAGGAACCACCGCTCGCTCCGGGTGGCTCCCCTTCCCCCCTTTCCCAAGGTCAGCCAAAAAGCATTTTTTCTTGCCTTTCCCCGGGATGTATCCGGAACCATCCGCTCGTCCGGAGTCTCCCCTTCCCCCCTTACACAAGGTCCGGCCCCAACCAAAAACCTTTCCCCCAAGTTTATGAATCCGGGGAAACCCTCCGCCCCGTCCGAATGCTTTCCCCTTCCCCCCTTACCTAAGGTCGGCGGTGCCTTCCCCCCATCAAAGGGCTCCAGGAGTTTACTTTTTGTACCTGGGTGGGGTTCCCCCTTTCCCCAAATTCCCCCCGTGTCAGCGGTGCCCCCCCGGGTAAGGTTTTTCCCCCAGGAGTCCCCTAGTGTCACCTAAGGGTGGGGCTCCCCCCCCCACTTTCCCAGAGCAGCGGTTGCCAACCCTTTAGTGCCCTCCCCTGCCCTGGAAAAATTGGTCTTTTTCTAGCTGGGTTTACGGTTAAAAGGGCTGGGCCCCCCGGTTTGGGGGGGAATTTTTGGCGGTGGGGGAAAAACAAAAGAAAATGCGTCCAGTAATTACTTTCCACCAAGCAGCCTGGACCCCTAGGTCAGTAGCGCCACCCGGGTGCCTCCAGTTCCGCCACCTGAGGGGTTTTTCGTTTTTGGTTTTTCCTTTTTTTACGTTTTGGGGAATTTTGGGCTGTACCGGTTTTTTGTTCTTTTTATCGTTTTTGTATTTTTAAAGGGGGGGTTTTATAAATTAAAAGTTTTGGGGGGAAAGTCCAAGTTTTTTTGGGTTTTTCCTTGTATTAAAATTTTTCATGGTTTTTTTTTCATTTTTTTTATTTATTGGGGGGAAATTTTTTTTGGGCTTGGGGGATTAACCCAAGGGGCAAAAATTAATTTTTTTTGGGATTTTTCCTTTTTTCGGCAGGGGGAAGGTTTTATTTTGGGGGGAAATTTTTTAGTTTGGGGGGGTTTTTAGGCCAAATATTAAAAAATTAAATAATTTTTAATTTAAAATTGGGGGGGGAAGAAAAAAGGTTTAAATTATTAAAACAATTTTTTAAAAAATGGGGGGTTTTTTTAATTTAAATTTTTAAAATTAAAGTTTAAAACCCTTTTCCCAGAAATTTTTTTATAAAATGTTGTTTTGAGGGGACAAAAAAAAAACCCCCCTTTAGGTTGGTGGCCTTTTTTTTCCTGTAATCAAAAAATTTTAACCCCCCCCGGTGTGGTTAAAAATTTCCAAATCGTTTGGAGGTTTGGGGGAAAACCCTCAGGTTAGGAATTTGGGTTCTCAAAAAAAAGGGAATTTTCCAGCGGGTTTGTGGGGGGTTTTGGAGGGGACGGGGTTTTGGGGGACCCCCCCTTTTTAAATTTAGGGGTTTTGGGAAATTTTAAAAATTTTAAAAGAAAAAAAATTTTTGGGGGGGGGAGCGCTTTCATTTTTAAAATGTTTTTAGGATCCCAAGTAAAATTTCAATGTCGATGAGGGGCTTTTAACGTTGTCAACAGAAAGAAATTTTGGTTTGGGTTTTTTTTTTTAAAAGGGCATGCAAATAGTCCCAAGAATCTTCCCGGGGGAAAACATCGCTGAAATTTAAAAAAATTTTGTGTTTCAGAATTAAACGGAAAATTTGAAAAAGTAATTTAAAAGTTTGGAAAGTTCCCATTTTTAGCCCCCTTTGTTAAATTAAAAACAGCGGTGGGCCGTAACAAAAAGTTGTTCGTAAAGCTAATCCCTAACAAAAAAAATAGTCAGTAACGCTAAACCGCTAACTTTTTCCTTTTATGTGCCCGGGCAGTACTTTGTTAGTGTCAAAGTAAAGACTCACGAAATGGCTAAAGTAATAACACTGGGGGAAATTTAATCCTGAAAAAAAATGGGGGGATGCTTTGATGTTAAGTGAATGTTTTTGGAATGTTGAGTCGTGGAAAATTATTGTTGGGGTGATATATAATTGTGTGGGACACTGTTTGGGAAGGTACAGGGGGAAATTTTGAGTGCTTGATGTAAATAATAATGGGGAAAGCTTTACCTCCCCTCAGCAACCAGAAGCATGTCAGTTTTACAAGAAATAAAGTAAGCAAAAAAAACGGTACGGCAACCGAAAGGGAAAGAAAATTTGGAACCGGAAATTTAAAAATTTTTTTAATTTATTTAAAAAGGGGGGGGGTGTTGATTGTGGGTGGTTGGAATTTTTTTTTAAAAACGGGGGAAAGTCGTTACCGTCAAATTACCCCCCAATAAGCTGATCAATTGTAGGAAAAATTCTAGATCAATTATAGCTGAGTTAAAGAAGCCATCTCGATAGCATAGTTTGAAAATGATACCACAGGGTTTTCACAAGAGGCCGGTCGTCAAAACTAATTTTTAACTTTTTATTTTAAAGTTTTTGAGGGTTGCCACGATAAAGAATTTGATATTATTTTTGATTTTGTAAGGCTTTTGATAGGTTCCGCCCATGACTTTTTTAAAGAAAGGGGCCCTCATGGCATTGGGGGAAAAGTGCCCCCGGGATCAGTCATGGCTCACCAGGAAAAGGGATTCCAAAAATAAAGGGGTTAATCCGAGTGGGGTCTGTAAAAAGTGGGGTTCCAAAGGGGGGGCCCGTTTGGGCCCTTTGTTGTTATTTCTTCTGCGTGGGGAAATTTAAAATGTGATATGGAAAAATTCGCCGAGACACCAAAGATAGGTGGAAATTTTATTAAACGTAGTGTTATGGAACGTCGGGGGGTTTTTAAAACAAAATTTTTCTGGTCAGAAAAGTGGAGATGCAGTTAATTAGTAAATGAAATTTTTTTCTGAAGTTGGGGTGCCCATCCCCCTAGTACTTACATTTAAAATGATGTAGAATTTGCCTTTAAAGATTGCGAAAAAGGACTTGGTGTTATGGTGAGCAGAAACCCTTTAAACCAAGAAGCGGGCCCTAAGCTAGTAATAAGGAAAAATTAAAATTACTGGGTTTTATCAAGAAGTGAAAGCAACAGAAGCCCGAGGTCATACGCGCTTTATACATCATTAAAAGGCCTCCCCTAGTTTATGCGCCCGTTTGGTCCCCCTTTTAAAAGAATGGACATAAATTCGTTAAAAAAAACATTCAGGTGGATACTAAATTAATCATGCTTTTAAAAAATCTTCCTTATGAGAAAGTTTTGAAGACTTTAAGTTACATTCACTTTTTAGACGAAATGAGGGGAGATGTCGAAGTGTATAAGGGGAAAATAGGTATTAAAAAAGGGGGTATTTAAGGTTTTGAGGATGTTCTCAAGAGAAAACCCCGCAGTAATGGATTAAATTAGATAAGTTTAGATTTAGAAGGACATGGGAAAGTTTTGGGTTTTGGAAAAGGGTAGTAGTGAGGGGAAAACTAAAATATTTGGGTTTTTGAGGCGGGCTTTGGGTAGTTTCAAATTTAGGTTGGAAAAGTAAGGTGGGGGGGGGTTGGTTTGGTGGGACTTTCACATCAGAGCTATTTCTTGGGGGGCTTTAAAAATTGGGTTGGGAAAATGTTTTTTGTGGGATGATTGAAAGGGACCTGCCTAGTTGGGCCAACAGGCCTCCTGCAGTGTTCCTCCTTCTTTGTTTTTATGTTAAAGGGGAGTAATTAAATCACGGGAAAAAATTAACTGTAACTGCGGGAAATGTTTAAACATAAATATTAGTGTTTGTGTTTTGCCGTTGATTATCCCAAGGGAAATGAATATTCAAGATTGGATTGACGAGTGCGGAAACACAAAAAATAAATAGAAGAACTGTCTGGGAAAAAGTACCTCATAAAAAACAATAGAACAAAAAAACTGTACGTCAGAACACCAAGAAAAAAAACTGAAACACATAAGAAAAATACGTAACATACAGCAGAACAGTCAGCAGTACAAAAAATTTTTCACACAAAAAATACAAAAACAAACAAAAAATAAGGGAAGGTAGGAAAGATAACAGTAATACATAAAACAGTAATATTGGGGGCATTAAAAAGAGTTGTATGGCAGGTTGTAACATCAACATCAAATTAAACTGAGTTGTACGGGGCCAGGTTAAAACATCAACATCAAAAATCACTTTTGTCGAGAGGTTGCTTCCCTTTTGTCATCTTATTTTTTTTTTTATTGTGTTTGTGAATTTTTTTTCCCAATATAGTGAAGTTAAAGGAAGGAGACGGAAAATTAAAAATTTATGCAAAAATTCCAAGAATGTTTTTTGTTTTCCCAGTACAAGACTCTCTAACTGTTACTTTTATATCTTCATATTTACTTTAAAGGGATATTAGAAATACTATGTAACACCTTCTACATCCGATTATTCAAAATTATATTAAAATATAATAAAATTTTTAAATACAAACTGGAAATCAATATCATAAACACATCATAAAAACACTGAAAAATCACAGTCATTACTCTGAATCACAAATCATTACTGAAATCAAAAACACGCAAACCCATAGATCATAAATATTGTTATCAAGTAGGGGGGAAAATTTATCTCGAATTTTTAATAGTCTGGTGAAACCAGCGGGTCCCTCGACTTACACTAATTACTATGGCAGATACCCTATAAGGAGAGGTGGGTTGATGATGGTCTCTGTGAGAAAGTAACTATGTGCTGGAATTTTTGCCACAGTGAGTGACAAGGTGTTGGATATTAAGATTATACGTGTGCTGGGCAAATTGTTTTATATTTTAGGGGGTTGGTCTCAGAGGGGGCCCACGGGGGCGTTGCCCCCCAAAATTTCCCCTGTATTTACCACGTGGAAAAAGAGAATTGTGGGGTTGGTGTGGGTGTGTGTGTTGTGTGTGTTGTGGGGTGTGTGGGGTGTTATCACCATTTGTACCCCCTATTTGTGGTTGCAGGGGTCGAGTCCTAGCTTCCCCCGCCTCTTCACGGTTGTACTAGGCCTGTTCCCCCCCGCTCCTGAGCTTTTAAAACCCTCGTCTTAAAAACGTGTAGGGTTTCCCTCCCTCCACTAGTCATTTTTAGGCTTTTCCCAAATCCCTTCAACTTATGACTGAAGAATTATTCCTATATCTCTCTGACTCATTTGTGTCTTAACTTCCAATTGGGGCCTTTTGTTTTTTTGTCCCCTCCTGGAACATTGCCCCTTTCCACCTTGTCTATTCACGCATTTATTTTATAGTCGTTATCTGTTCCCCTCCCCCTCTGCCCTCCGTGTCGTCGGGCCCGTTTTCCCCTTAATTTTCTTCATAGACATTCCCCTTAGGTCGGGAACTAACCTTGTTGCAAACCTTTGTACTTTCTCTGTTTTTTGAGTGCTTTTCAAAGTGCGGGTTTAAGCAGGTGCGATACTCCCGATGGGCCCCTTTACTACCCGGTGTACGTGTCTTGAATGATTCCTTACTAAGGTGTCGGAATGTGTTCTCAGGTTTGCGGCGCCCTTGCGCGCAGTTATCGATTGATGTGTGCTTCGGAGACATGTCGGTTTTTATACTCACCCCCGATTTTCTCCCCTTGGTGAGGGTTTTCAGTCTTTGGCCACCTAGCCTTACTTGTCTGTGGTCTTCTGTGCCCTTCCCTATTTCATGATTTTCATTTGGAGGTTAAATTTGAGAAGCCCCTTTTTGGACCAGGTGTCCCGTCTGTCCAGGTCTCTTTTAATCCTGCCCGGTCCTCACAGATTTAATTCTCTCATTAAACTTCACATCTCTGCAAACAGGGACCTTTGAGTCTAAACCCCTTTCCCTCTGTCGTTCACATATACCAAAAAAAGCACTGGCCTGGACCCCACCCTGGGGACCCCCCCTGTAAGGTGCCCCCTGTGATACCATTAGTACCATGACTCGTTTTTGCCCCTGTCAGGGATTCTCTGGATCCATTGCAGTGCCTTGTTATATGCGCCTGATCCCCTTTGTTTCGCACTAATTTTGTGAGGAACTGTGTCAAAGGCCCTTTTGAGTCAAGAAAATGCAATCAACCACCCTTCCCCTCTCTTGTCTTACTTTTTTTTTTTATCATAAAAATCCCGAAGGGTTTTTGCACAGGGTTTGCCCTTCGTGAAATCCGTGTGGTTGGCTTTTACTCCCGTGTGTGTGTGTGTGTGTGTGGTGGTGGTGTGTGTGTGTGGGTGTTGTGTGTGTGTGTGTTGTGTGTGTGTATGTGGGTGTGGTGTGTGTGTTGTGTATCACCCAGTTTTACTCACCTAGTTGGGTTGGGGGGTCGAGTCCCCAGCTCCTGGCCCGCCTTTCATGATGTATAGGTCACTCTCCCTGGACGTGGCTTTTTTCATATCTGCTTAAAACTATTATGGATCCTGCCTCCATAATCGGTTCCCAAAAATTTCCCCTTACTGCTACTCTGTGGCGAAGAAATATTCCCAAATCCCTGTGATTATTGTGTCTTAGCTTCAACTGTGTCCCCTTTTTTACTGTGTCTCTTGGAAATCCTGTCTTTGTCACCTTGTCAATTTCCCCCAGTATTTTGTATGTCGTTTTTATGTCCCCCCATTTCCTGTCCCCCGTGTGTCAGGTTGATTTCCCTTAAACCCCTCTGTTGGACATACCCCCTTTTTGTGTGTGTGTGTGCGTGTGTGTGTGTTGGTTGTGGTGTGTGTGTGGGTGTGGTGGTTTTTGTGTGTGTGTGTGTGTGTGTGTGTGTGTGTGTGTGTGTGTGTATTTTGTGAGTGTTGTGTGTGTGTGTGGGTGTGTTGTGTGTTGTTGTGTGTGTGTGGGTGTGGGTGGTGTTGTTGTGTGTTGTGTGTGTGGGGTTTGTGTGCGCGCGCGCTTGTGATTGCATTCTATTAGTGTAAAAGGGGTTTTTATGAGTGTTTTTTTTTACGTTTGTGTGTGGTGCAGTTGCGTTGTTTTGTGCGTGTATGAATGATGGTGACCACGTAGGCTGCCCTTTCACAAATGTACAAAATGAGAGTGAAAAAAAGGTGTGTGTAGTTTTTTTAGGGAAGATTAAAAAAAATAGTTACAAATGATCAGCCGGCATACGTAAAATTTCCAGGATAAACCCAAAAAGTCAGACAAAGTGATGTATTTCCATTGTGCGCGGCGTTGTAAAAAAAAAATCACTGCGCGTTTGCGAATATACAGGATAAAAAACCCAAAAAAAAATAAGAAGAACAACACTTATTAAATTCTGTGGGGGGGGAAAAAGACAACAAAGGCACCAAACATTCACAAAACACTTGAATGCTATTAAGTAAAAAAATCTTTAAATTTTTGTAGAAAAATTGTATAATTAAATAGAAAAATTCCAAAATTTCACTGAGTGGCCCGGGCCTTTGGGGGCGAAATGGACGGTTTTAGTTGGTGGTCTGGTGACTACGGTTAGACTGTCTTGGTGGGGATTTACGGACGCAGTTTCTGTGTTCCCCTGTAATTCCCCCCACCCGGCGTCTTACGTAGACCAGCTAAAAAAGGGGTGTTCTATTGGTAGTCACGGAGGGGGTGGAGTGACTTTGGAACATAACCTGGGGAAGGCTGAGGCGGAAGAATCCTAAGGAAAGTGAGGAAGGGGAGACATCGGGGGCCCCCCGGGGATTCCCGGGGCACATGGACCTGGGAAGGCAAGGATACCTTGGGGAAAAAGGGGAAGGGGGAAAATCTGAGGCGGAAGATGGACTTCGGGCTCCTGGACCTGGGAAAAAAAGGAGATACTGGTTGCTAAGGGAGCCCTGGGAAAGTGGGGAAGGGATAACATTTGGGGGGAAATGGGGAAGGGGGGCACTGGGCACACAGGTGGACTCTGGAACAGGACCCGGGGGGTATGCAAGGTTGGGGTGTGAGGGGGGGGGAAGGGGGGACCGGGTCAACAGTTGGTCTGGAACCCCGGACCCGGGGGGGGGTGCAAGGTTGGGGTGTGGGGGAAATGGGGGGGGGGAGCACCCGGCCTTTTGCAAGGTGGATCATGGAACCCGGACCCGGGGGGGGGTGCAAAGGTTGGGGTGGGGGGGAAAATGGGGAAGGGGGAGACCTGGCCTTTGCCAGGTGGACTCCCGGGGCAACGGTCCGGGGGGGGGGCAAGGTTGGGGGGTTGGGGGGAGAGGGGGAAGGGGGAACACGTGGCCTTCGCACAGGGGGACTCCTGGAACACGGCCCCCCCGGGGGGTGCAAGGTTGGGGTGTGGGGGTAGTGGGGGGGGGGGAGCACCTGGCCTTCACACGGTGGGCTCCCGGAACCCCGGGGGCCCCGGGGGGGGGCAAGGTTGGGGTGGGGGGTGTGGGGGGAAGGGGGGGGCACTGGCCTTCACAAGGTGGATCCCGGGAACACGGACCCCCCGGGGGGGGGGTTGCAAGGTTTGGGGGGGTGGGGGGGGTGGGGAAGGGGGGACCTGGCCTTCACAAGGTGGAGAGCCCTGGGGAATGGGGAAAGGGGGGCACCCGGGTCACAAGGTGGATCCTGGAACCCCGGACCCGGGGGGGGGGGTGAAGGTTGGGGGGTGGGGGAATTGGGGAAGGGGGAGCACATGGCCCCCCGCAAGGTGGATCCCGGAAAAACGGGCCCCGGGGGGTGCAAGGTTGGGGTGTGGGGTAGGGGGGAAGGGGGAGCACTGGCCCTTTACACAGGTGGACTCCCGGAACCCCGGATCGGGGGGTGCAAAGGTTGGGGTTTGGGGGGGTAGTGGGGAAGGGGGGGGCACCGGCCTTGCACAAAGGGGTTTCCGGAACCAGGACCCCCGGGGGGGTGCAAAGGGTTTGGGGTTTTGGGGGTTTTGTGGGGGAAAGGGGGGGCACCGCCCTTTACAAGGTGGAGAGCCCCTTGGGGAGTGGGGGGAAGGGGGAGGGGGGAAAATTGAGGCGGACTCTGGGAAAGAGGAGATATGGTTTCTAAGGGAGACCCCGGGAAAGTGGCGAAGGGAGAAAAATCTGAGGGGGCACGGATGGACTCCTGGACACATGGACCTGGGAAAGGCGAGAGCACCTTGGGGAAGTGGGAAGGGGGAGGGGGGAATATCTGAGGCGGACTCCTGGGAAAGAAGGAGATACTGGTTGATAAGGCAGACCCTGGGAAAGTGGGGAAGGGAGAACATCTGAGGGGACACGGATGGACTCCTGGACACATGGACCTGGGAAATGCGAGAGCACCTTGGGGAAGTTGGGAAGGGGGAGGGGGGAATATCTGAGGCGGACTCCTGGGAAAGAACATCCACAACATTCACAGTGTTACGCTAGAAACACTGTGAATGTTGTGGATGTTTCTAGCGTAACACTGTGGATGTTGTGGATGTTTCTAGCGTAACACTGTGGATGTTGTGGATGTTTCTAGTGTAACACTGTGAATGTTGTGTATGTTTCTAACGTAACACTGTGAATGTTGTGGATGTTTCTTACGTAACACTGTGAATGTTGTGGATGTTTCTAGCGTAACACTGTGGATGTGGATGTTTCTAGTGTAACACTGTGAATGTTGTGGATGTTTCTAACGTAACACTGTGAATGTTGTGGATGTTTCTAGCGTAACACTGTAGAGGTTGTGGATGTTTCTAGCGTAACACTGTGGATGTTGTGGATGTTTGTAGTGGAACACTGTGGATGTTGTGGATGTTTGTAGTGGAACACTGTGGAACTTGCACTTGGCAATAATTCACAAAATTTTGTCCTGGTTACCGTACACGAGCGTTGAAATTGAAATCCGTTGAAATTCAAAAAGCTTGAAATAGAAAAAGGACCAGAGACCCACTCAAAGGTCCCGAAGGTTCCAGATATGGAAATTAGATAAAAAACAATTACGTATATGGAATAAACAACAGATTAACATATCTGGTAGGTCAAAAGAGAGACATCTACAGGAGAATAAATGAGGCAGAAGGGCACTTAAGAAATCAGTATATTCAATTAAAAAGATAAATTTAAAAACGGAATAAGAAAAGTCAAAAGACATTATGAAGTTAAAGTCGCAATGAACTCGAGGAATAACTAAAGGATTCTTTCATGTAAATAAGAGAAAGATTATGGACAAGACAGATCCACTTAAAAGTTGCTCAGGTTAAACTGACTGAGTAAAGTAAAAGGACACAAGTGCAACTAATGTGACATTTTATTGTGGCAACGTTTCGCTCTCCAGGAGCTTTGTCAAGCCGTTACAAACAGTACATAGACACAGAGGATATATATAGGCTTAGAGTGAGGTGCAATACTAGTGGTAGAACAATTAAATTGCACCGAGTAAATGGTTAAAAAGC